>JAWZYT010006307.1:0-20000 GCA_034508575.1 Petrolisthes manimaculis | reverse complement strand
GCACGTGCCTTCACATCTCACCTCCTAGCCCTCCAGAATCGCCATGTGCCACACCGGAATTACACCACTAGACCCAAGGACCAGCCCTGGTTTGGCTACCGCTGCCGTGCCGCTGCTGAGGAAAAGTACTCTGCGTGGATGTTCCGGTTTCACCTTCATTAGAGGGCTACTTATAATAACTTACTTAATACTTACTTGTATGAGTCACTTAGACTCTCAAACTTACACCGTCACATGATGCTCCAATACTGCTGACCTACGCTTGGGAACCACTAACACGCTAGCATAAAGTGACGACACAGTTCATATCATACACAAGGGAAGCGCCCTAGTTGCGCTCCTATAGCTCTCAGTTAGCTACAGATAACCGACCCGATCACAGGTTACTCTAGCGTGTTATCTCTCTTTAAAGTTAGCTTCCTAGCCTAGCTTAAACCCGTGCAAGCTACATATTGTGACTCTGTATACTAACTCGTGTTATAAATAAAAAGTGAGTAAACTACTTTAACCTTGTTGTATCTTCTCAAACCATAATAGTTATAGAAAGCCTAATAATTAAAATCAAACTCCGAAGAGACAACAAAGACACTATAAAGACAAACCAGTCGCCAGCCACCCTACCCTACCGACTCATATGTTTGGAAGTAAGTAAGTCTTTCTTACACCAGAACATTTTGGTGATCAGCGGTGAGGATACGAAATGGTATAGAAAAAAGAAAAGGAAAAAAGAGAAATACAAACAATTACAAAAGCAAGGAATCCGAGAAAAGAGCACAAAATAATAAAAGGGTAAAAGAGAAGTTAAGCGAGACAGTGAAGAAGAGGTTACGAGAGTGAGAGCGAGAGGAGAGTGATTGCAAGAGGTCACACTGGGTCAACCCGATTCAGCACCTCTTAGCCACAACAAGCTAGCCTCTCTCCACCCCTCACAGTAGCCAATGGTGACGTCATTGACCCTGCCACCTCACACCACACGGTCGTGGCTATTACGTCATCGTTATACTCATTATCACTCTGCCAGCTGACTTAACCATACACACACACACTTCTGAGGAAGGACGTCGGCGTGGTATGGTACGACATCACTATACCTTCTATACTTAACCATACAGTATAGTCAAGGGAAGTGATAATCGAACTTCAACTTCATCTTACGGGATTATAACTCACAACTCAAAACTTCACAACTAAGGAAGGACGTAAGCTTGGTATGGTACGTCATCGCGACTACAACTGAAATAATAACCTACTACAACAACGTTTATTCCTATAATATGGTCAGTGCTAGGTACATATAATTATATATTACAAATATATAACACACACAATCCTACATCATCACACTAGGATATAATATTATATGTACACGTATTTAACAATATTTCCTCATTACACATTCTATGTATTCATAATTGTGAGTATTAATATGTGCGTATGCCTTCACGTATATATACAGATGTGTTCTTGTTATTTTTCAAGCAAAAAGTGACAGGGAATGAGTGAAAGAATACGTATACTACCGCACTATAACTAACACTAGTTAAGCAAGCGAACACGTAGCTTGGCAATACTAACAAAGTAGTGAAAGCTTAGTTGATTCAACCGAGATAACTAGTTAAAGTGTAAGTATTATGCAAAGTGCAACTTCTCTTTTGAGTAAATATTATTGCACTAGATTTAGACATACAAGGTAGAGAATTAACCACTAATATTCTTCCTACTAAATCTACATAATTAACTGACTCGTTACTACTAACCTACACCTGATAACACTTAGTAACTTCACCTAGTAACACGAGATCAGAACGTACTTATTCTACGGCTTCACAAACTAACACTTCATCAACAAAATAGCAATTAACACTTCATCATACACCGTGGCAACGAATAATAACTCTACAACAACAACAATGGCAACTAATAATAACACTTCATCTACTATTACTAACGTTTCATCCCAAACTCATGTAGTGAAAGCAGTCACTTGGGACATTGTAACTTATATTGTCCATTTTTTTCTTAAGGTTGTAATTTTCATGTGCATATTCCAGTTACTACAGACTACAAATGACAACATAAGCTTCGTAAGTGGACATAGTAAACCAGACTTCATTGCTAGGACATTACTGACCGTAACTTCACTCACCCATCCAGATATATTATTTAATTATTTTCTTCTGTGTTGTGAAAGCCTCATAGATGTTATCGGTAGGGGTCAGTTAGGCAGTCCACTAGCAGGGGTACACAGAATGGTTAGAAGTATAGTGAGTAATTGTGTAACAGTCAAACTAAGTAGACCTCTAGCGTTAGTAGGTTTGACCATTAGCAATGCTAAACAACTCTTGTGGGGGTCAGAGTGGTTGAACAAACAAGTGAATGTACCTAGAGCCCTACCTGTAGCTGTAAACACACACACAAACACTCAACCAAGCACTTCACACACACCACACACTACAAACTTCACACCACAGAGCACGAAGAAGAAGCCTTATTGTATGATCTGTAGGAAATATGGACACAGCCTAGAAAAATGTTACTTTAATAAGAATAATCTCTCAAATGCCAAAAGTAAGGATAATAATAATAATAATAATAATAATGTAGTAAGTGAAAGTGACAACAAGCCAAGTAATCAGTTTTGCATTATTCATAACAGTGTGACACATAACACAGATAAATGTAGAGTAACATTCAATGCCAGGTATGAAGTCAATAACAAATGTGCAAAAACAGGTGAAGATTTTAACAAACAAAACACTTCACATTAATTACATAATAAATAAATATACTTGTTGCTGCTTTGGTTAAAGTGGATATTCTTTCACTTCCTTGTAACATGGGGAATACAAATGTTTCTCTAGCTGTACTGTAGATACAGGAGCTTGTGTCTCCTTTACTTTCTGAAGTAATATTTAAACGTCTGTTAAGGGAAAACCCGCTGTAACGATGGACTATCCAGCCATCAGATTTAAACATTTAACTACCTTATCTGGTAGTAGACTAGTCACTAAAGGAATAGTATAATTTCCTATCACACTTTCATTAAGTAGTCATAGACTAGAATGTACCTTCTATAACTGTGAAAACTTCAGTTTACCAACTGATGGTCTATTGAGTTAAAAGAATTAATCGAACATAACCTTGACATTGCAATCTCACTACAGTTAATTATCTTTCAAGGTCGGCTGTACCCATGTTGACATGTTGACCTCTGAGTCATCAGTCACCAGCCAGCTGGGTGCTGGGGCACTCAAGGGAAAATGTGACTCACACATTAAACTGACAGGCACAGTCAAAAGTACTACTCATTTACTAAGTAAAGGGTTTGCTATCATTAAGGTACAAGTGAAAGGTGATAATTGAAGGAAATCAAACCATATCCTTAAGTGAAACATGTAGAATAATTAATGTCGGTATGTCCATAATTTCTCTGATACAAGAAGACAACTTCATTGAAGCTTTAATTTTTAACAAGGTTAATCTGGCAGTGAACATTAAATCAGGTACTTATATAAGTGATTTTCTTGTGTATATTAAACCCATAGAGTGGAAAAAGAATCTCCTCCCTTAGCCAACATACACATTGTTGATGAATTGCAAATTACGAAAACTACTAATGAATTAAATGAGCATGTAAAAGTAAATGATTTTCCTTCACATCGCACACAGCTTTTACACACATTAGCTAATCACAGGTCGGCTATTGCCTTACCTGGTGAGCGGTTGGGGAAAACAACACTAGTAAAACATCATATAAAATTAACTGACACAGATCCAGTATATGTTAAAACTTATAGATTACCTCATAGTCAGAGGTAAATAATGAATAAAATGGTGGATGATAATTATGTCAAAAGAAGGAATAATTGAACCTTCAAACAGTCCTTATAACAGCCCATTATTTTTAGTAACTAAGAACACAGGTGATTTCCGTCCTGTTATAGATTTTAGGAAGATAAATGAGAAAACTGTCAAGGATAGATGCCCATTACCTGTGCTTAATTAAAGATATCCTCAGGGAGATTGGGGAAAATAACCGAGTCTTTACTAGTCTTGACTTAGTGGATATTGGCAAGTAGAATTAAATGACCAATCCAAACCTGCATACCCAGATGACTTAATTATTGTCAGCCTGATGTAAATTCACACCTTCAGAACTGGATAGAGTTTTTCAGCGACTGCAGGATGTTGGATTAAAAGTTAAGGCTGAAATAGAGTTTTTTGGGTCATAAAGTAAATAATAAAGGAATTCACACTTTGGATTCCAAGATTAAAGCAGTAAAGGAATTTTCTCAACCTACTACAGTAAAGTAAATAAGGAGTTTCCTTGGATTAGGTTCATATAACAAGTCATTCATAATGAATTTTGCTAAAATAGCCAACCCACTAATAAGACTCCTGAAGAAAGATATCGAATTAAGTGGTCACAAACAGAGTAGGATAGCTTTGATCAGTTAAACTTAGCTTACATTCTACTCCTATCCTAAGTTACCCAGAACCTTCCATTTTCTCTCTGTACTGAAGCATCAAACGATGGTTTACGCCCTGTCCTTATGCAGCATACCAAAGAAGGATGTTGCAGGGCTTGTGTATATCCCAGTCGGGTGGTGAAGGATACAGAGAAGAAATATAGCCTCTCGAATTTGGAAGCTATAGCGGTGGTTTGGGCCTTAAAGACCTTCAGGGAAATAATTCTAGGGTATCCTATCACCGTATTCATGGTAAAAGAAAAAAATAAAAAAAATTTGACAGGTCAGTTAGCCAGATGGTATCTCAGAGTTTCAGCCTATAATTAAATATCTTCCGGGGCGTTTTAATAAAGTTGCAGATGCCTTATCTCGTAATATATCAGCTGCTGCTGTCATTCCCACTAACAGTGATGTAGACTTCAATGTGGAACTTGTTAGAACTGAACAAAAGAAAGATAAATTTTGGGCAAGGGTCATTTATGCTTTGGTTCCAGGGGACGAAGAAACTAACCTACCGGAGTTACCCATTCCACTAACACAGTTTGAGGTAATAGATGACACTTTGTTCAGGAAACTTGAGAAACAGACTAACATTTCTTCACAAGTAGTAGTCCCTGATACACTAATTAAGACTGTACTAACACTAATGCATAATCATCCACAAACCAGAAACATATTAAGAATTGTGAATCATGTCATGCTCATAAAGGTAATACAATGGGCCCAGCTCCAATTTTAAATTACCCAATACCTGAAAAACATGGGATGTAACTGGTATAAATATACTAAGCTTACCACACAAGCGAATTTAACGAAGGTAACGAATTTAATTTGTCAGTACACCACACCTAGGGTGATACTAACCGACAATGGTAAAGAAATTACTAATAATTGTTACACAACATATGTGATCAATATCATATAAAGCAAACTTTTATAACAGCATATCATCCAGCAAGCAATCGCAAGATACTTGAAGTTTTGCGACAAATGGCTAATCCTATGCACGGATCATGGGAAGACTGGAATTCTTTACAGCTGCCTCCATTAAAGGTTCCATAAACTCATCAGTGGGCAAGTCCCCTCAACAGATTCTATCTAACAGACAAACGACTTCCATATTAATTCATTACTGGAATTTTCCTCCAGCATATAATATGGATGACTACAAGTGTTTAATAACATCCATAAGGAAGTCAGGAATCACCTAAAAGGTAGTAGGCAGGAGATGTTGATCAAACAACATACTCAAGCTGTGAATTTAGGTAGATATTGCTGTAGGGGAAAATGTCATGATAAAATCCCCAGAAAGAGTATCAAAGTTAACTCCAAGTTTGTTGGTCCGTATGAAATAATTGACATCACCATGGAAATAGAAATAAAATAAAAATAAAATGTATAAAAACGGGGAAGGTAGAAATAATGCATGTAGATAGAAGTAAACAGATAAACTTAAATGAACCATCTAAAATATTAACAGCACAAGCACAAGAAATACTAACCTCCACTCCCACATATCTGTCTTCAAACAAACACACAGACAAAAACTAAGGTCTGCAACATAAACTAAATAATGACATTTATTTCAAATGGGAAACAAGATTCTATTACTGTTTTTGCTAGGTATAGCGCGTGTTACACTTGCCGAACAAACAGCAGTTACAGTCCAAGTACTGAAGCCAGGTGCGCTTCAGGTGCTTTGGTTGAAAATAGAGTAAAAGTCTTGATAGTGGAAGATTTAGTTACTGTACATACAACTGGAAGTTCACGGATTGCTAGAAATGCCAAAGATAATTTTAGACCTTGGACAACATGTATCAGATTACACAGACATATAGACACTGCTCATGCTCGTCGTCAGAGACGTGGCCTTTTTTTTTTAATTTTATGGGTTTGTTGAGTAACCAGTTGTTGGGACAGCAATGGCCAATGATGTCATTGTCTTAGGTAAGAAACTAGGGGAGGTAACTACTGCCCTAGGACAACAGAAAAGAATTGTCATTCAAACTTAAGAAGCTTTGGCCGATGATGTCACTGTCTTGGGTAAGAAACCAGGGGGGGGGGGGGTAATTACTGCCCTAGGACAACAGAATAGAATTGTCATTCGAACTTAAGAAGCTCGGCAACACCTACGACACAAACCCATGAAATAATTGAACGAACTAACTAACCAACTATCTTCTGTGCTAAACGAATTAATTGGAATAATACCTAACATTGAACTCATCCAATTAATTAGTGAGTACATAGCAGCCATTGACATAGCTGTTAAGAAACTTAATTATTTAAACGAAGTAGTCATAAGTGACTTGGTAGATACTGGATTGGGTAGAGTAAACTCGAAATTGTTACCTCTATGGCAGTCGCAGGCAGCAGTGGAAATAGCTATAAAAACTTAAAAGCTTAACCCTATATTTACCCTATCTGACGTGGAATATTACTACTCTATCATTGAACTCATTCTAACTGAGACAAGATTCTATTACAGTTTTTGCTGGGTATAGCACTTGTTATACTTGCCCAACAAAAAGCAGTTACAGCCCAAGTACTTTGGCCAGGTATTTTGGTTGATCATAGAGGAAAAGTCTTAAATATTCCTTAAAAGTCAAAAACGTCAATTAATATTTGGGAATTACGACCATTTCCAATTACGAGTAAAATAATACCCTGCTGGTTGTAGACAAGTCATACATAGTCTCATCTGAAGATTATACTGCCATAGACACTTTGGACAAACATTTATTGGATGACTGTAGCACATACTTACATTTGCATGTACTGTATGTCCTGGTTATATGTTTACTTGGAATTTAGCAAACCAGGCACAGTGTGACCTTTCATTCATAATGCCAGACTCAACTCTTCCCACATCTTACTGTACTTTCAAAACTGTCAGTAATATTTCCTACCATGAGCACTTCAGTACTAACCACTACTACTACACAAACAGAGAATAAGTGTGATATTATTTAGCAATGGTAAGTCCAACACGTTTGGGTGGATGGTTATTATATGGCTCAGGGTCATTGTGAGATTAGAAATGAACATTTTTCTTAACTTACCTACTCATCACCATAAAGCTTTTTTGTGTCCACACTTTCTACAGAGTTAATGTCAGAGTTAACCTTGTAGAAAACATCTCTATAGATAACATATTTTTTTTTTTTTAGATAAAATAAAGATCTTTCAATTTTTAATAGACTCAGAGTTTACCTCAAAGTTGAATAATGTGTTACCTTTACATCTCTTAAGAGAAGTTGTATTACCTCTACACATCATACCTGCACTAATGTTAATTGTTGTACTATTGTATTTAGCTGGTGTATACGGAAGGTGTACACTTGGTACCAACAATTATTAGCTCGCGAACGGCAAAGACAAGTGTCACAAGGTAATGAGGATACAAATGTATAGGCTAATTACACACCACTACACATTTAGATAGGATGTATTACCCATAATGTATATTGGACATGTAATATTAATTATTATCTGTAGAAATAATAAAGTACATCTACAGACTGCATGTATTCCAATAATAATAATAACTATATATTTAAATCTTAAGTTTAAGAGGGAAAATATTAATAATCAACCTGGAAAGATATGCCAGAAGATAATAATACCCTTATATAACAACATGTAAATTATTATAAATGTTCCTTCGAGGGCGAAGGATGGTAGTGGCCGAGCATTGTTCCGGTTTCACCTTCATTAGAGGGCTACTTATAATAACTTACTTAATACTTACTTGTATGAGTCACTTAGACTCTCAAACTTACACCCGTCACATGATGCTCCAATACTGCTGACCTACGCTTGGGAACCACTAACACGCTAGCATAAAGTGACGACACAGTTCATATCATACACAATGGAAGCGCCCTAGTTGCGCTCCTATAGCTCTCAGTTAGCTACAGATAACCGACCCGATCACAGGTTACTCTAGCGTGTTATCTCTCTTTAAAGTTAGCTTCCTAGCCTAGCTTAAACCCGTGCAAGCTACATATTGTGACTCTGTATACTAACTCGTGTTATAAATAAAAAGTGAGTAAACTACTTTAACCTTGTTGTATCTTCTCAAACCATAATAGTTATAGAAAGCCTAATAATTAAAATCAAACTCCGAAGAGACAACAAAGACACTATAAAGACAAACCAGTCGCCAGCCACCCTACCCTACCGACTCATATGTTTGGAAGTAAGTAAGTCTTTCTTACACCAGAACATGGATACAGTACAAAAGGAATCCAACTCAGCACAACAAAAGCCAGCACCGCGCAGCTTGTAGGAGGATGGTAGCCACCTGCAAATGGGCAATGAATAGGTCAGAGGAGGACCTAAAAAAGAAGCTCCGAGGTCCTGGTGTGGGAAACAAGACTTGGTGGTCCCTTGTTAAGGAAAAGCAAGGAACCAGCTGCCAAGATGTAATTCCTCCCCTCACCAGGCAAGACGGAACAGTTGCCACCAGCAGCAAGGAAAAGGCCCAGCTGCTCGCCTCCCTCTTCGCAGAAAAGATGAGGGTGGAAGACCCACATCTATCCCCACCTAGTCTCGACCAGCAGTGTGAGGAGATCGTCACTGAGGTGAAAGTGACACAGATGCAGGTGGAGCGACTACTACGGGAGCTAAACATCAAGAAAGCCACTGGCCCTGATGATGTCAGTCCGCAGATATTGAAACGCTGTGCCAGTGAGCTGTGTGTCCCTCTCACCACTGTCTTCTCTGTCTGTATAAAAGAGAACACCTGGCCTTCAATGTGGAAGGAGGCTCGTGTGGTTCCCGTCCATAAAAGAAGCTCCAGGTCTGATCCCAAGGACTATAGGCCAATTTCCCTGCTGTCAGTGATAGGAAAGGTGTTTGAGAAGGTGGTGGCTGATGTAGTCTGTCATCACCTGTCCAACAACTACCTCCTCTCTGACCAGCAGTTTGGCTTCAGACCAGGCAAGTCCACCTCTGACTTGCTAATGCTTCTCACCAGAGACTGGCAGGATGCCCTAGACGACGGCCTGGACACTGTTGTGGTTGCCCTAGATATAGCAGGTGCCTTCGACAGAGTGTGGCATGGAGGGCTGTTGGAAAAGCTCCATGCCAAAGGCATCCAAGGTGACCTTCTTCACCTCCTGGGCAACTACCTTCAAGGACGGACACTCCAGGTAGTTGTAAATGGGCAGGCATCTGAGTCCCTCCCAGTGGAGGCATCAGTCCCACAGGGCTCAGTGCTGGGACCAGTCCTCTGGAACATATATATAGATGACCTACTCCAGCAGCTGCCATCGATCTCAGCCTATGCTGATGACTGTACCCTCTCCTGTACATACCCTCGACATGACGGTGGACAAGTGGCCGATGAGATCAATCATCAGCTAAGGGTAATACAGGAGTGGGGTGAACGCTGGCAGGTAACCTTTGCCCCAGACAAGACGCAAGCAATGGTTGTCTCTCGATCCCCTACTGCTGGGACAGCAGTGGAAGGGAGGGTACACTTTGATGGTGTCCCTCTTCCACTCCAGGTAGCCATCAAAATCCTAGGAGTGGAGGTGGATCGAGGGCTCAGATTTGATGGACACATCAGACACATTGCCCAGAAAGCCTCCCACAGAGTGTCCTCCTTACGTAGGATAGCGAGTCTCCTGGACAGGAGTGGAAGGCTTGTACTCTATAAGGCCCAGATAAGGCCATATATTGAGTATGCTTCCCTCTCCTGGATGTCATGTGCTGCCTCACATATAAAGAGGCTGGACAATATCCAGAGACGGGCCCTACGTTTGGTTGAAGCTGCAGGACCTCCTATACAGCCAACACCTACAAGCAACATTGACTCTCTAGAACACCACAGGGATGTTGCAGCACAGGTGGTGTTCCACAAGGCACTAGTGCAAGAGGTGCCACACCTGGCAGGGTTGTGCCTGCCTCCAAGGATCACTACACGGGTCACAAGAATGGTGACAAATGGGGGTGACACAGTGGAGGTGCCACATTCCCATTCCTGTCAACACCAGCGAACATTTGTGGTGGGTGTATCCCGGATGTGGAACATCTTTACCTCATGTATCCCTAACATACGGGATATGAACACTCAAAGTGTAAAGATGGCTGCACATAAATGGAGGGGATTGCAGCCCACTCCACTCCACTGTCCCTTATCACTTAAAATAAACTATTAAGTGAAGTTGAGTGTAACAGTGCAGTGAAGTGTATATAATGTAAAGTGAAGATAGGACAGTGATATATAATTTTCTATGTTACTATTGTTGCCCTACAAATAGGTAACACACGATAGTGTTCCTTTGGGCAGTGAACAACTACTGATGTTTAGAAAAAAAAAAAAAAAAAAAAAAAAAAAAGAGAAAAAAAAAATTGTGTGTTTGTGTATAATGAGAGAGAGAGAGAGAGAAATTGTATATGTGTGTGTGTGTGTGTTTAGTGTTTAAGAGAGAGAGAGAGAGAGAGAGAGAGAGAGAGAGAGAGAGAGAGAGAGTGTGTGTGTGTGTGTGTAAGAGGCTTCAAGATCATTATCATGGACTTAGCCCCTTTCTCTCTCTCTCTCTCTCTCTCTCTCTCTCTCTCATTATACACAAACACACAATTTCTCTCTCTCTTTCTCTCTCTCTCTCTCTCTAACACACACACACACACATACATACATATATACTTAAGTCTCTCTCTCTCTCTCTCACTTGCTCACAAGCACTTGCCTCGACCACACGTGTCCTTGCTCGATCACTTTTGGTCGACCGCCCGCTTGCTCGCTACTCCGTGTGTGTAATTCCGTGTATGTGTTAGCGTGTTCAAGTGTATTTAAATGTAATTCCGTGTATGTATTAGCGTGTTCAAGTGTATTAAGAGTAATCCGTGTGTTTATTTCGGTGTAATTCAGTGTGTGTATTAGCGAGTGTCTCAGTGTAAACCCGTGTGTGTTATTTCAGTGTAATTCCGTTTGTGTATTTAGCGAGTGTTTCAGTGTAAACCCGTGTGTGTATTTCAGTGTAATTCCGTGTGTGTATTTAGCGAGTGTTTCTGTGTAAACCCGTGTGTGTATTTCAGTGTAATTCCGTGTGTGTATTTAGCGTGTATTAAGGGAAATCCCGTGTGTATTTAAGTATAATTCCGTGTGTGTGTTACCCTTTTTTTCTGTGTATTATACGTATACTAGTGTTGCCGTGTGTATCCGTGTGTTCACGAGTATTTGAAGCTGTTTGTGTTCTACGTGGATGTAAGCGATTGCCCCCGAATGATTGCTCGTCACAACTTCACTTAAGTACCCCTACATAAATTTCATTTACTAACTTATTTTATCTCTTTATTCAACTTTATTTTCTTACCTAAACTCACTTATTTACTCATTATTTCCCATATTTGTGTTGCCAGTTTCTCAACGTGTTTGTTTTTATATTAATTCCATATTTCTATTTATTTTCTATATTGAAATTCTATAATTCTATATTAATTTCATTCCAGGTATACACTATAAATTTACTGTATTCCCTTTGTCCAGTAATTCATCTCACCTCACCTCACCTCTCTTCTCCTCCACTCCTAATTGTCGTTAATCCCTGCCTACCTTCCTACACCCCTCCCCAGCCCCATCTCACCTCACCTCTCTTCTCCTCCACTCCCAAGGGACATTAATCCCTACCTACCTTCCTACACCCCTCCCCAGCCCCATCTCACCTCACCTCACCTCACCTCTCTCCTCCTCCACTCCCAAGTGACATCAATCCCTACCTACCTTCCTACACCCCCCCAGCCCCATCCTATCTCACCTCACCTCACCTCACCTCCCTATTGTCACAAACCACAAGTCTGTGCTTGCGAGGTTCTGAATTGTTCAAACCCAAGTCCATAGAAACGCGCGTACCGTAAATATTGGTTTGAGACATACGGGCTAGATTCCTTCTTTCCTCCCTACACCTCCCTCCTACGTCCGCCCTCACTTGCCCCTCCCCCACCCATCATTCTTCTCGCTCCTCCCCCAACCGACCCCAAACCCCCACTTCCAGTCTGTTCTAACCACATCCCATAATTTCGTTCACCTAAGTTTGAAAGTAATTAATTAACTAGCCAATAAATAATTGATAAATAAATTACTAAATTAAATAATAATTAAATTACTAAATTAAATAATAATTAAATTACTAAATTAAATAATAAATAAATTAAAAAAAATAATAATAGATTGATAATTTAAATAATAAAGTAAATAATTAACAAATAAATTATTAAATATATCAATAATCAAATTACTAAAAATTAATAAATTATCTGATAAATATATTAATAAGCAAATTACTTAATTTTGTTTAAAGCTAATAAATAAATTAGTAATATATAACTAAACTTGTATTGAATTTTATAAATTAATTACTAATAAATATCATGGCACCCCAATACACCTGTACATCCTGTTCTGGAACTTTCGGCCCCACAATTTTCGCGAACAGAGACGTCCATTTCTGTAGATTCTGCCAGCTACGTGAGGAGATGTCAACCGACTTGAAGGCAGCACACCACAAGATTGAGGCCTTGAGCAAGAAGTTGGAAACGCTTCAAGAATTCACTACACTCAACGTAGGAGTGACACCAACACCGACCGTACCAGTTGACACAGCCCCTGTACTTACTGCCTCTACACCCTCACCTTCACCGGCACTACCAACCACACCGTTACCTCCATCGACAACACCAACGACTTCCACTTCTCCACGGGAGGAGTTCCGCATCGTCAGGAACAACACACGACCCAGGAAGAACATCATACCCATCACTACATGTCAAAACCGCTTCAAGATCCTGGCACAAGACGACGACGAAGACGACACCGAGGTCAGGCTGGTTGGTGACTCCATGGTAAGTGGTCAACTCTCCGAGTTTTGTGGTCGAGCACCCAAGACTAGGAAGCGCTTCTGCATCCCAGGTGGCGGCCTAGACGACGTGACCGACGTAGTGGATGAAGTGACACGCCAGGCCCCCGACAACACCACGTACGTCATCCACGTCGGAACCAACGATGTAATGAAGAATAGATCAGAAGAGCTCCTCAACAAGTACCGACAGATGATCGCAAAGTTCAAGGAAAAAACGAACAACATCATACTTTCTGGAATCATCCCCCGCAGACAAGCCGACACTCGTTTTTACAACACCGCCACCAGCATCAACCGACGACTTGCCAGCATCTGCAACGAGGAGAACATTGATTTCATCAACACCTGGGATAAGTTTTATTTCGACAACTCGTTATTCTCAGATGATGGTGTCCATCTGAACCAAGTAGGATCAGCCCGTTTCGGACGTTTGCTGAACGACGCGGTCATCAACCATCGATCAAAAAACGGGACTACCCAGGTACGTCAAGGTCAAGTAACGTAAAACAAATAAATAGAGTAAACCGAAATAGCTTAAAGGTATTTTACGTAAACGCTCGCAGCATCCATAACAAATTTACAGATTTAGAGGAATTAACTTTCACAGAAAATTATGATATAATCAGCATAACCGAATCGTGGCTAAATACTGAAAACAGAGATTTCCTAGCAGAGTATAAAATTCCCGGTTACACAATATTTGAAAAAGGACGAACAAATAAAAGGGGAGGCGGAGTTCTATTATATATTAAAGACGATCTTAAACCAATCCTATTATCAAAGCCACATATTGATAACGTAGATACACTATATATACTCATTAGAAACAATTGTGGGGTGAAACTTTTGTTAGCTTTATTATACAGACCACCAGCCCAACCAGTACAAACCGATCGTGATATCTATGAGCAATTAAACGAAATTACTAACACGCAACATTCCATAATTCTTGGTGACTTTAATTTACCAGTAACAAAGTGGGGAGAACCGTTATCAGCTCATTATGGTCAAGATCTTTACACTAACTTACAAGAGAGCTCCCTTATCCAATTTGTCAACAGCCCAACTCGTGGAAATAACGTTCTTGACCTAGTATTTGCAACAAACGAAGACATGATAGAGAATACTAACGTAGGTGAAGAATTTACCAATAGCGACCACCGCATAATAACTTTCAGTAATAATTTTAACAAAAGCGACATAAAGTACAGCTACGAAAAAATCCCCGATTTTAGAAAAGCCAATTTCAACCAACTCAGAGCGATACTAAAAGAAACCGACTGGAAATGTCTGCGAGACACTATTGACATAAATACACAATGGAACTTTTTCACTAATGCGTACACAAAAGCGGTCAGGGATTGTATACCATTAAAAAACCGTCGTCCAGCACAAAACTTAAAGCCCAAGTGGTGGAGTAAAGATATAGCCGACTGTTTACGAGCCAAAAAGAACGCCCATAATAGAGTAAAAATCACAGCCAACAATGACGACCGTGCCAAGTTTACAGACTTACGAAGAAAAGCCAAAAAGTTAATCAAACAGAGTAAAAAGACGATTGAAAAACACGTTGCAAATCAGAGTAAGACAAACCCGAAAGAGTTCTACAGTTATATTCGACAAAAGAAAGTACTTACGTCAACTATCGGACCAATTCTTGATGAAAATGGGGACTTTACGACAGATGAAGAGCGAATGAGTAGTATCCTAAATACTTTCTTTGCATCAGTCTTTACTACAGAAAACCCGAACGATATACCAGCCGAAACAACAGTCCAAAACGAAAACACCGAAGTATTAAATAATATCAGCATAACAGAATTTGACGTAATCAAATGTATTGATAAATTAAATGTAAATAAGTCACCTGGGCCCGACACGATCTCCCCTCGCGTAATAAAGGAAACAAAAAGCGAAATAGTAAAACCTCTGACTCTGCTATTTAATTATTCTTTACACACTGGAACAATACCTGATGAATGGAAGCTCGCTAATGTAACACCAATATTTAAAAAAGGCAGCAAATCTTTACCTAGTAACTATCGTCCTATCAGCCTAACCTCAGTAGTATGCAAAATGTTAGAGACAATCATACGAGATAAACTTACTAATCACTTAGAGGAAAACAACTTACTCAGAGACACTCAACACGGTTTTCGCAATAAACGCTCTTGCCTAACGAACCTATTAGACTTTTTAAACGACATTTTTAACGAATATGATAAGAGTAAAGCAGTAGACATAATTTATCTAGATTTCCAAAAAGCCTTTGACAAAGTTCCCCATAAACGTTTAATAAGTAAATTAAAATCTCACAGAATCCAAGGCGACACCGTAAGATGGATAGCGAACTGGCTAAGAAGCCGTAAACAACGCGTGGTAATAAATGGGAAATCATCTAACTGGACTGGCGTTACGAGCGGGGTGCCGCAAGGGTCAGTTTTAGGGCCAATCCTATTCCTAGTTTACATAAACGATATAGATGAAGGTCTCTCATGCATAATATCGAAGTTTGCCGATGATACTAAAATTGCAAATACAGTACTCACTAATGCACAAACTAAAGAAATGCAAGATAATCTCGATAAATTGTCGAATTGGGCAAAAACTTGGCAAATGTCCTTTAACCCCTCCGCGACGGGAAAACTATGGATAGCCGCACTGTCAGTCCGGGGCTACTGCACCTTGCCTCCCTCGCTGTCCGGGCGCTTTTACCAAAATCGCTCAATTTCACTCTACTTCACTTACTCCGTACGTCTAAACTACGATACTGAACAACTTAAATATGGTCTTGTACTCACCATCAACTCTTCCTCTCTCCAATGAAACCATCCTCAGCTCTCTGGGACTCTCCGTTGCCGAGAAATGAAGTGAGGAATGAAGGTCACTTCACGGCTGAGAGCGGGGTGGTGTTCGTGCGGGTGGAGTGGCTCTGACGTTGGCTGGGCTGGTTGGTGACAGCGGGTCGGCGAGGTGCGTGACTCAATCATTTTTCTCTCGTGTTTGCGTGCCGTCGTACCCCCTACCTTTTGCAGCCCCTGTTTTAGTGTGGTTAGCTAACCATTCCAGAATATTTTATGCCCTGGAGAGAAGTGTGGGAGTATTTACGCAAAACATTTTCTGTGTCAATATCACTGATTATGTTCAACGTAAATTATACGTGTCACTATCACTTCACTTATATCCTAATCACTATCACTTCACTTATATCCTAAAAACGTGTCACTATCACTTCACTTATATCCTAAAAACGTGTCACTATCACTTCACTTATATCCTAATCACTATCACTTCACTTATATCCTAAAAACGTGTCACTATCACTTCACTTATATCCTAAAAACGTGTCACTATCACTTCACTTATATCCTAAAAACGTGTCACTATCACTTCACTTATAACTAAATAGTGTCACTGTCACCAAGTGTCACTGTCACTTCACTCGCATTACTCCCATCACTTCCTGCTTCTATATAAATTCCAGTCCATGATATTCTGAAAAGCAGTTTCCAGGGCATAATGGCACACGACACTCCTTACACCAGTAACGAGTTTCCTTGAGTCTCTGAGTGCGACGTGTCGTGTGCTTGCAGACATGGCAGCGGCGATAACCTGGACGACCTGATGCCAAGGTTGGCAGATCAATTAGGCTGTGGCGCAACATGTAAGCACTCTGTTGCAATCTGTCAGGTCGTCCCGCCGCTGGTGCATGCCTGTGCTGCTGCACTGGTTGCACAGAGCTAAATTTCTGTAGGAGTTGGGTTACCAACTCCAATTCGTACTGCCGGAGTGGTAGTCGGCTGTTGGGGTGTTGCTGGAGGTAGAGCATGTACGAATTTAGCACTGTGACGTCAAGAAGGTGGAAGAAAGCCTTCTTGTACCACTTGCAGGTTTTTCTCAGACAATCGATGGCACTCACCATCATGTCTGACTTATCGACGAGTCTCATATTTATATTATAATCAAGCACAGCATCAGGCTTGAAGATGTTGTTACCTGTGCCGCGCTCAATCTTCCCAGAATCCAGCATCGTGCCCCTGTGGACGGTGGTGAGCATCCGGACAGGGCGTTTATCGTGCCAAGTGATGGCCAGCATTTTCCCCGATTTCTTCATGAGACGGTCACCCCTGTGGGTGGGGGTAAATACTGGCCAATTCCTCCTATTGACACGAATGGTGCCGCAGGATCCTGTTTGGTGCTGCAGAAGGAACTGACTAAGTGCTGGAGAGGTGTAATAATTATCAGTGTACAGGATGTGGTTGTTGTCAAGGTAATCCCCCATGAGTTTCTTGACAACACTCCCGCTGAAGCCAAGACGGTCCTGGCCCGGGATATCCACATCCGTACCTGAATAAAGTATAAAATCCAACACATAGCCAGTCTTACAGTCGCAGATGACATAGAATTTGATGCCAAATCTATGCCTCTTTGACGGGATGTACTGAATAAAGGACACTCGTCCCCTGAACAGCACCAGAGACTCGTCGATAACAACATTCTGGAATGGTCGAAAAAAGCCTCGCATTTTCTCCTGGAGCATAGTCAGAATGGGCCTAATTTTCCAAAGCCTGTCTTTCAGGTGTGGACCCATGTTGGGGGCGAAGTGAATATAGGAAAGTATGTCCCTATACCTGTCCCGGGACATATATTTTCCAAAGGCAGGCGTGGAAATAAGGACGTTAGTGCTCCAGAAGTCCTTGAGGCGATGTTTCCTGACGTGCGGCATCAGCATCGTCAGAGCTAACCACACATACAACTCAGCAACAGTCACGTCAGTCCAGGTCAACATCTTGCTGTGTTCCCTATCTGGTGGATTGCTGAATTGTCTGAAGTTATTTATTTCCTGCGTCAAGTATGTCATCATTATTACGTCGAAGAACGCAGTAAAATATTCCAATATTGATGACAACGGACGACAGGGAAATACGGCTTGAATACCTGACCGACTGTTATCAAAAGTCGGTATATCAGGCACAAACGAATCGCAATCCGTCCACAGGTAAGGATGAGGTGCGCCACGAGGACCTGCCGCTGGTGGTGGAGGTGGAGGTGGTGGTGGTGGTGGAGGTGGTGGTGGTGGTGGCGGCGCCGCCGCGTCAGGCAACGTAGGACCGGCAGGCGACAGTGGGAGGTCAGGCGACAGTGGGGGGTCAGGCGACAGTGGGGGGTCAGGCGACAGTGGGGGGGCAGGCAACAGTGGGGGGGCAGGCAACAGTGATGCGTCTTCACCCCCCTGATTGTCACACAAAGGATGAGTAGCATGAGTAGCAGGGGGTGGTGATGAGGGGTGAGATGGCGTCAGGTCTGGTGGGTTATCAGGGTCCAGGTCAGACGAGATAAGCTGCTCCTGCTGCTCCTCTGTTCTCTTCCCTCTACCCTTCCCTCTTCCCTTCCCCTTCCCTCTTCCAACACCTTTCTTTGTGTAGCGTCTTTGCAACTCCTCATCCGAAGAAGAATCTGAGGAGGATGAAAAATCCAACCTCCTCCTTGACCTCTTCTTACCTTGAGGAGTAACCCCGTAGTGGGGTTTGGAGGTGGAAGCTTTTTGTTCTGTATCCAAGGGAGAGGTAGCAACAATAGGAGACAAAAGATTGTCTCCCAAACTACCTCTCAAAGCTCCCACCCCACTCGTGGACGGAATTGCAACAGGGGCTGCAACGTTGGATACGTCTTGCACGCTTGACGATGAAGGAAGAGCTGTGTGGGATACAGATTCACACACTTCTCCCTCTGATGACTGGTCAAGCTGCCATTCCGTATCATAAATACTGTCGCTGTCGTCACTACCAAACGATAACTCGGACATTTCCTCCAACTCCCTATCAATTGCAGAGTCTGAGAGCCTAGCAGGTGGTCTGCGAGCTCTTGCAGGCTGCACGCGGGGAGTTGAAGTCACGAGAGATGACGTACTTGGCAGCGCGGTAGGGGGCACCGAATCGGACACGCGCGAAAATTCTGAGTCACGTTCAGCCATCTTCACGGTCAGTAGCACACTAATTTATGTATGGGATGAGGAGGGGTGGTGGTGAAGTATAGCCAAGTCAAAAAAAAACCGCCAAATTGGGCTCGTAAATGCCGACATTGGCAACAGCGGTGCTTCATCCCGCCCGGTCACCACTTGGCAAGGGTGTAAGACACGACCCGGCCGCCACCTGGCTCCGTTTATGACCGCGGACCGGACGTTAAGGGTTAATGCTGATAAATGTAAAGTACTCCACATCGGACATCGTAACGTAACAGCAAACTACTCGTTAAATGGTAATCAACTCAAAAGCGTGGACCAAGAGACAGACTTAGGGGTAACAATATCAAGTAACCTAAAACCCAGTCAGCAGTGTACGAAAGTAATTAAGAAAGCAAATAAAACTATCGGCTTTAATGGCAGAGCATTCGAGTATAAGTCTAAAGATACAATCCTCACTTTGTATAATTCCTTGGTCCGTCCCCTTATGGAATATTGTGTCCAAGCCTGGTGCCCGTACTACCAGAAAGATATAGTTAAATTGGAACGAGTCCAACGTAGAGTTACTAAAATGATACCAAGTCTAAGAAACAAAACGTATGAGGAGCGACTAAATGAATTGAATCTATTCCCATTAGCACAACGTAGATTGAGAGGCGACTTAATCCAGGTATTCAAAATAATCAAAGGCATAGACAATAT
>JAWZYT010006306.1:2500-26596 GCA_034508575.1 Petrolisthes manimaculis | reverse complement strand
GTGAATTATTTATTTCAAAGGGCGATAGAACTAGTAATTAATTTATGACCCTTTCGCTGTTCAAGAAAGAAATATGAAAAGTATGTACAATATATATATACCGGTATATATATATATATATATATATATATATATATATATTCTTTTTTTTTTTTGCGTGATATATATGAAGATTTATTTTCTCATTTTTTTTTTTTTTTTTTTTTGCGTGATATATATGAAGATTTATTTTCTCAATTTTTTTTTTTTTTTTTTTTTTTTTTTTTTTTGCGTGATATGTATGAAGATTTATTTTATCCATTTAGTAAAATTTGTCTGCTATGAAAATCAGGAAACACAACAATGACTGGCTACGTTTTTTGTTTCTAAGTAAGAATTTGGAGGCACCAGAAGACTTTGTATGTACAGTTGACAAAAAAGGTATTGCGACAACTATTGATACAACATTAAATATATTAATGTCCATAGTTGTTTGTAGGGATTATAAGTATGTATTACAGAAGGATATGTATATTTCCTTCTGTTATACATGCTTATAGTCCCTACAAATAGTTGTGGATATTACTAGGGTTAAAATTCTATCAAGATTTGTCGCAATACCTTTTTTTGGCAACTGTACATACACAATAATTATACTTCACCAATATCACGAATTTTCCCGTTCATATTTCCTTTAATCTTAAATAAATAACATGACAGTGGAAACCCGTATAGAAGAAGGCAAAGGCGAACCATAATTACATACTATACTGTTATTAGGTTTTTAATTGGATTACAGGGATAGTAAGTACATTTTTGGCAGAGTGGGAGTTCCTTGATTCCCCCAAAGTATCCCACGAAACAGAACCAGAGTAATAAAAATAACATTGGCCTGTCGCTTTGGAATAGTTTGGAGGAATCAGTTGCTCCAGATATACCAACACCATATACCTACCCCCCTCTCTCTCCCCCCTTCCCCCCCTCCCCCTCCTCCCCTCCCCCCCCTCTCCCCTCCCCCCTCCTCCTCCTCCCCCCCCCTCTCCCACCTTTAATTAACCTTCAGAGCTCGGGGTAATTGCCAGTCGCTCAGCAAGGGTTCCGGCTGATTGATAGCATCCTAATTCCGTCCACGTGTGTTCTCTGTCCTTTAGTGTTTTTTTTTTTTTTTTTTTTTTTTTTTTTTTGTCGTGTAATCATTTTGTACTTGTGTGTAATTGGTGCTGATTTTTTTTTTTTTTTTTGTCGTGTAATTATTTTGTACTTATTTGTAATTGGTGCTGTTAATTATTATTATTTTTTTTTGTCGTGTATCAATATCCCTCCCTTCCTTTCGCTTCATAATAATTGTAAATAATCCTCCTTTTTCTTCCTTCTCCGTCTCCACATTTATCTTCTCTCTCTCTCTCATCGTCCTACTACTCTCCTCTATTCCATCCTTATCATCCCCACCCCTCCACACGTTCCTTTTCTCTGTCAGACTCTCACTTCTAATCATACCACACTCGCTGAAGTCACGTACAACCTCGTATCCAAACCACTCATCTTTTCTCTCTGCTTTGTGTTCATCTCTTCGTCGTCACACATTTTTTTTTTTTTTTTTTTTTTTTTGCTATTTCTCGATCTTCCATACTTTTATCTCTTTCTCTCTCTCTCTCTCTCATTTATCTTTCTCTTTTCTCTTCTTTCTCCTTCTTTCTTTACCTTATTTCATTGTAATGTTCTTTATCTCTTTCGTTAATCTCTTCCTTGTTCTTGTAATTCTCCTTTGGCAGGTTGAGGGTAAAAAATTGGAAGGTTGAGGCACACATACACACACACAAAAACAAAAACAAAAAAAAACATAAATACACACACACACACACACAAACAAACAAACAACATAAATACACACACACACACACACACAAACAAAAAACGTATATATACACACACACACACACAAAAACAACATAAATACACAAAAAAAATAAAAACGTAAACACACACACACACACACAGCATGTAGCCAGCCATTCAGCAGGAGGGAGAGTGGGATTGATCCATGCGGTGAGCTCACGGGGGAGTTGTGGGAGTGGGAGTGGGAGTGGGAGTGGTGGTGACAAAAGTGCACACCAGGGAAAGGGAAAGGGAAGGGAATGAAAGGGGAGGAAGCAAAACGTAACCCACTAGTGATCGCTGGGTGGTGCACTTTTAAAGATGATCGCCTTGTGATTGCCGGAGCTCGCTTTCCTCTCTCTCTCTCTCTATTTATTTATATATATCCCTGACCCATATCATCAAAGAGGAAGGAAGGACTGGAAGGAAGGAAGAGAGAGAGAGGAAGGAAAGAATGAAGGAAGGAAGAGAAGGAAGGAAGGAAGGAATGAATAAAAGGAAGGGAGGAAGAGAGAACTTGTTTGTGTATTGCTGGTTGGTTGGTTAGTTGATATCACTCACTCACTCACTCACTCACTCACTCACTTATGTTTTTGGTGTTGGGAGAGGGACAGATGGATGGATATACATGGGTACAGAGATGGACAGATTTATACAGTATTGGTCAAAGGATAGATAGGGATCATACATGTGCTCTTCAAGGCGGGCTGGGAAGTTTATACTAGTATGTTGACGGCTTTACCTTACGATAGATAGATAGATAGATAGATAGGTAGATAGATAGATAGATAGATAGATAGGTAGATAGATAGATACATAGATAGATAGATAGATAGATAGATAGATAGATGGGTTGCTGGCTGGCTTCATTATATCATGGCTTTAAAAGTGATTAATGAAAATGAGGTAAGATCAGCCTAAGAACTCTGGCCCTATCCTGCTTAGATGGGTGTAGTTATAAGGAATCCCACCCAGTGCTTACTTGCCTCGTTAGACAGGAATTATGACCACACCAGACCACACCATATTTACCTTACCATAATTTAGGGACCCATAATTAATACAGTGTTGGCAAATTTGGAGTAAAATTATTCCTATTCCAAATTACTCCAAGCCACAGATCGCTCCCTAATATATATTTTTTTTATCTGGTCCTTTTTCCTGGTATACTTTTTTAGGGGGAATCAAGGGTCTCCAGTGTATGTACCTAAAAGTGTATTATTGTTATTCCCTTAATTAAGACTGACGCCTACAATATAATTTAAGACTTGTATATACTCGTAGTAGGTTTTGTGATCCCCAACCATCTCTCTCTCTCTATCAATCATCAATCTTTTATATAACTGGTCTATCTATCTATCTATCTATCTATCTATCTATCTATCTATCTGTCTGTCTATTTATCTATCTATCTATCTATCTATCTATCTGTATGTCTATCTGTCTATCTATGTATGTATCTATCTATCTATCTCACTCTCACCTTCACTCCCACTCTTAACACACACACCCACTCCCACACACACTCCCACTCTAACATCCACACACACCCACACCTACACACACCCACACACACACACACGTTACAACTTCAAACCCTGCCCCCACCACCACCACGAGCAGGGAAAATAGACACGAGGGAATACAGCCTTCGACAACTATCACTATAAAGCGACAACTATCACTGCAATGGGACGGGTAACAGCATCTGGGGACCTTATTATTGTATGTTCACGCTGCTGAAATTTTATAGCGTAATAACTATATAATAATAATATCAGTCCCTAATAACAAGACGATTGAAAAAGAATAAGAGGCGACAACCCTAAAAATATTATATTATTTGTTTACTACTTTTAATTAAATATCTATACTTAAAATTATTACTCCACCATTTTTAGGGGACAGGCTTAAAGATACAACAGTCTTACTTTATCAGTTTTGTAATTGGATATCTATTGACTGCATTATGGTCTGGTTATTATGATTAATATTGTTTGTTGCATGTGTGTTTGTCCGTGTGTGTGTGTGTGTGTGTGTGTGTGTGTGTGTGTGTGTGCGTGTGTGTGTGTGTGTGTGTGTGTGTGTGTGTGTGTGTGTACCAGACCTTTGTTGGATTATGGTCAGTATAGGGGATTTACTCTCTCTCTCTCTCTCTCTCTCTCTCTCTCTCTCTCTCTCTCTCTCTCTCTCTCTCTCTCTCTCTCTCTCTCTCTCTCTCTCTCTCTCTCTCTCTCTCTCTCTCTCTCTCTCTCTCTCTCTCTCTCTGTCCCCTTCCCCTTGTGTTATATTGCCTTGTATATCTCACTTCCAGGTAACGTAAACACTCTCACACTCATAGTTCAGCCTTCAGACTCATGAATGGCTGCTCCTCATAGCCTTGTAGTACGACCTCACACACACACACACACACACACACGGACACACACACACTTATTCACTCACACACACACACATACTCAATCACACGGACACACACACACACTCACACGGACACACACACACTCAATCACACCGACACACAAGCACACTCACACACACTCACACACACGGACACTCACACACTCACTCACTCACACACTCACTCACTCACTCACACATACACACCTACTCACTCACTCACTCTCTCACTCACACTCACAGAATAAACATATCTTAAAATTAATACAAGTATCCATCCATAAATATATACACACTGTCTATTTGTATCTATTTGTATCTATTTGTTTCTATTTACATCTATTTGTATCTATTTGTATCTATTTGTATATTACACGTTTATGTGTATCACTTTAATCTTGCTTGGGGCTTTAATCTCACTTCCCTTCCTCTCCTTCCTTTACTCTCGCTTGCTTCCTCCTCTTTTATTTTCTCATCCTACCATCACATTTACACACACACACACACAATCTCTCTCTCTCTCTCTTTCTCTCTCTCTCTCACTTCCTCCTTCATCTCTTCGTTTCATCTTCCTCCTCTTCTTCTTCCTCCTTCTCTCTATATATTCCTTCTTATATAATTCCTTCCCAGTCCTTTTCTATTTCTATTCATCTTCTCCTTCTCCTCCTCTTCTCTTTCTCCTCCTCTTCTTCAGCTATTCCTCTTCTCTTTCTCCTCCTCTTCTTCCTCTTCCTTTTCCCTTCTACTCCATTTTTCCTCTCCTTTCCACTCCTCTTCCTCCTTCTATAGTTCCACTCCTCTTTCCATTTCCTTCTCCTTCTCAACATTCGTCTCATTCTGCCTTCTCCTCCTCTTCCTTCTCCTCCTCATCTTTCATATTCCTTCTTTTCTCCTCTTCATTCTTTTCGTTTTTTCTCTCTGTTCCTCCTCCTGTTATTCGTCCTTCTCCATCTCTCCTTCTCTTCTCCTACTTCTCTTTCTCTTCTCCTACTCCTCTTTCTCTTCTCCTACTTCCTCTTTCTCTTCTCCTACTTCCCTTTCTCTTTCCTTACTTCCTTATCTCTTCTTCTGACGTAAAAATAATGCCAAGATGAAAAAAAAAAAACAAGTCAAAGAAGGGAAAATGAAAGAATAAATCAGTCGCTTAATTAGATTGCAGAGAGAGAGAGAGAGAGAGAGAGGAGAGAGAGAGAGAGAGAGAGAGAGAGAGGGTGAGAGAGAGAGAGAGAGAGAGAGAGAGAGAGAGAAGAGAGAAAGGTGTGTGGGGCGATGGGTGGAGACGTGTGAGGCGTGAGTATTGGGTGTGTTGGAAGGGGTGGGGGGTGCCTGAGGGGGAGGGGGGAGAGTGAAGGGGGGAGAGGGGGAGAACTGTCAAGGCAGCTTTAGCACAGAGGAGTCACCACCACCTACCACCTACCACTATCATCACCACCTACCACTATCATCACCACCACCTACCACCTACCACTATCATCACCACTTACCACTATCATCACCATCACTACCACCACCACAATCACCACTACCCCCTACTACTACTATCACCACCACCACGACCACCACTACCCTCTACTACCACAATCACCACCACTACAACCACAACCACCACCACCACCAACAATACCAACACCACAAGATCAGGACATGTCTTAACGTGTTCTATATATATACAGTGTGAATGGAACACGAGAGAGGCTTATATACTGTACCGAGGCCAAGAGAGATATACCGTATATCTCTTGGCCTTATACCGTACCTTCATCTCATCCCTCAAGGCCAGTGTCGTGTCTTATAGGAACTACTCACTATACTGTATAATAAAATATATGTGTGTTCAATGGACAAACTACACAGATTGAAAATATTTAACTATATCACCAGACAATATATATAATGACGTATATTATTCTAGGGAAGTCCACGTGTTCAAAAGTATAGGACTAATCATTTCCTCACTCAGGGTCGAATCCATTTAATTATTAAGCGGGTATATAGTACACTCACGAGCACTGAAATGTATACAGGTTTGGTTGTTGTTGTGGTTGTTGTTGTTGTTGTTGTTGTTGTTGTTGTTGGTATGATCCATTATTCAACCTTCCCATCCCATCAAGTCAGAAACCCGAGATCTACGACTATATCCCCGTGAATTAGTAGCAGCACTGTTACTGCTTCTCTCTTCCTCCTTCTGGCTAATTATCTTGTGTCTCGAAACCTTACCTAAAGCGAAGATAATTATACAACGCTTAGTATACCCTGTGTTGGTGGTAAGGGAGACGAGGATTAAAGGGATAAATAGAATAGTTTTTTTTTATATATTGGAGTGTCTTGATTCCTCCAAAGTATGCCACGAAACAGGACCAGATTAACGAAAATATTGGTGGCCTGTTGTTTGGAATAGTTTGGAGGAACATACAGTAGTTGTTCCAGATTTATCAACACTGTACGACCGCCTTTAAGAAAATGCAAATCAGCCGAACTTCACTGTTAACGTAAAGTAAATAAGGTCAACATAAGTAAATAAGGTCAACATAAGTAAATAAATAAGGTCAAACTAAGTAAATAAGATCAACATAAGTAAGTAAATAAGGTCAACACAAGTAAATAAGATCAACATCAGTAAATAAGATCAACACAAACAAACAACCATTACTCCTTCTTGTGTTTCAGTTCCATTTAAAGTTTAATTAATATTTTGGTTAATTATACAACTTCACAGCCTCACGTCGGAAGCAGCCTCGGTAATTTCAGTGGCAGTGCAAGACGTATTGTGTTTGTCGTCCCGTCGGAATAACAATTAAGGTGAAATTCTCTTGTTGGTAAAATTGGAAGGCTATATTCATTCCTCCTACAGTAAATAGAACAGTAAACAGATGCCCCCCGCCCCCAACCCCCAATGGTAATGATAATAATGCCTCTGTTTGATTGTAATCGTTTTTTTTTTTTTTTTTTTTTTTTTTCAGAGAGAGAGAGAGAGAGAGAGAGAGAGAGAGAGAGAGAGAGAGAGAGAGAGAGAGAGAGAGAGAAAATTGAAGAGAGTATGTGCATGTGTGTGTGTTTTTTTGTGTGTTTTTCGGGCCCCAAATTGAAAAAGTGACACATAATTTCTTTTCAATAATAGTTTGTAAGATTGAGCGGCGACCAAATAAAAGAACTCATCACACACCTTTCAATTTTCTCCACTGACAATCCAAGGTCCATTTTTTATATTCATTTTCTCTTCCATTAATAAAGGGAATTCCATGATGTAGTCTGAAAATTGGAGGTTAGTGAGTCCTTCATATATTGCCACGAAACACCATCTATATTGAAGGAGCTTGTTTCGTGGCATAGTCAGGAGGAATCAGAAGCCACCAGTTCTCATACACGATCACAGGGTCCTTAGTTAAATTGTGTGCTAGCATGTGACCTGTGCCTTGAATTGCTTTGGTGCTTGCCTTTCCCTTCAGGCCAGACTCCCAGCTGTTGACTCCTGAGAATAGCTATCACAGCGTATGACAGGTGTTAGAGAACCCAGTAGGCAGGCGGCTGTTGTTGCTGTCACCCTCTGTTTTCCTTTATGGTTTGTTACATGCTGTGGCCACGATGCTGTCTTGTTTGTTTACATGGGGTAATGGTGGTTGGTTTCATTTGTGGTGGGGTAGGGGGAAGGAGGGAAAGAGAGAGAGACAGACAGATAGACATTGAGAGACAGACACACGAACAGACAGACATAGAGAGACAGACACACGAACAGACAGACATAGAGAGACAGACAGACAGACAGACTCGCACGGAAAATATATCCAAGACTATAGCTTAAAATAATTCTAATGTATGATTTTTTTTCCTTTCAGGTAAGTGTTCCTGTGGTGTTGGTGTTGGTGGTTGTCTCACGTAAAGAGTCACCATGTGTTGTGAGTATCTGCCACCTTCATGTTTAACGACCCTGTGATGTAGTCAGAAAATTGGAATTATAAGAGTCCTTCAAATATTTCCACGAAACACACCTATATGGAAGGAGCTTGTTTCATGGCGTGGTCAGGAGGAATCAAAAGCCTCCAGTTTTCATATACGACCACAGAATCCTTAAGGTTGAATCTCTCTGTCATATAATAACCCAGGCAATTCTATCTACTCCATAGACGGACGGGTGTATAAACTTGGTTCCTTGTGTAACGATAAATTGAAACAGATATTGTATTATCTTGTTGTTGATCTTTTTTTCTCTACTCAGTGTAAACTTACGCTACTTCGGCAACAATAGTATTTGGTTCAGCTTGAAAATGAGGGTGTTTATGTTTTAAGTGTTAAGAATATCGTATACTTTACCTTTCACCGTCAGTTTTCGTTGGGAGTTCCTTTCGAAGACACAAAACCCACGCTTCTTTAAGCTGCAATATAATGTAAGACGTTTCTAAGGAGGGGCGTCTATTCTTGGTGAGAGCTCTGAGCCACTGAACCCTCTCTACACACACACTCCAGAGGCGGGGGGCCAACGCAATAAGCCCCCAGGGGAATCACTTCAAGCACCCCGACAAATGGCTCCAGGTCGACACGGGACAAAAGACACCCAATTTCTTTCTTCAGCCTGCCAGGAGAACCAATTCCTTTCCTCACTCTTGACAAAAGCCTGGACTCGCAAATCAGGTTTCCTTCCCTTTAAACCCTGCATCATCAACTTAATCCACGGCTATGTTCACATTCTTAAAATAATATCCGCGACTCACTTGTTACCTGTTTGTTTTCGAAGGCCATACTGACAATATCACATCATGTATGCTATTATTTTGCCCCTTATGGTCACTGATAAACACGGACATAAGTGTGTCTGAGGAAGACCATGGATGATAAACCGTATGTTGAAGACTCACGCTCGGTCGACTCACATAAGCGTCCTATTAACCCTCCCACACACCAACAAAATCCAATATTGTAGTTTTGGGAAGTCTAATTAAACTCAAAAGGGCCCATAGAAAAAAAAACAGAATAATAGACGACCCCCTTAACTGTGAAACCAATTAGCCCAAACCACACCATCTTTTGCCATGGATGGTTTCTTATCTTACACCACTTCTGTTGTTGTACCTAAACTGGTCTTTAATTAAGGGTTAGACGGATTTATAGTTTAACATAATATCTCCGTGAATGATATCAAGTGGCGTAACATGTATTTATCTGTTCCCTGCGACATGCCTCTTACATCACTACTGCCCCGAGAGCTCCCGGTGTATATATTGCATTTAGACCCAAAAAGATGCTGAGGGAAGCTCGTAAAGGGCGAGATGAGGATGGTGTGTTGTGTGTAGTAAATTACCACCTTACACAAGAACAACATCATTCGTCTTAGTTTATGTGTGTGTGTGTGTGTAGATGAGTGTGTTGTGTTGTTCGCTGTGGGTGTGTTGTTTTGTATATATGTGTGTGTTGGTTTGTGTGTGTGTACGTAGATATGTATGTTGTTCTGTGTGTGTGTAGATGTGTGTCTATGTCTGTGTGTGTTTAATGTGTATCTATATATGTGTACGTGTGTCTTTATTAATGTGGGTATTTATGTATGTGTGTCAAGGTGTTTGGAATTTCTCATGTACTCTACGTAATCATTTTGAAACTCATGGTAACTCTTTTTGCTACACATTTTATTCTACTGGTAAGAGGACTAATCACTTTACACATTGAAACTGAATCATTATCTTCAATTTTCCCACTATTCCTTTCCTTCCAATTCTCGTTCGTCCTTTCTTACGTTCATTCTTCCTCTCTCTCACTATTCCTTTCCTACACACGTATTTCCTCTTTCTTCCACTATTCCTTTCCTACTCTCGTTCTTCTCTTTTCTCACACTCTTTCTTTCCTTTCCTAATCTCGTTCTTCCTCTCTCCCACTATTCCCTTTCCTACGTTCATTATTCCTCTCTCCCACTATTCCTTTATTCCCTCGTTCTTCCCCTTACTCCCACTATTCCTTTCCTACTCTCGTTCTTCCTTTCTCCCACTATTCCCTTTCCTACGTTCATTCTTCCTCTCTCCCACTATTCCTTTCCTACTCTCATTCTTTCTTTCTCCCACTATTCCTTTCCTACTCTCCTTCTTCCCCTTTCACCCTACACCCTTGATTCAATAAGGAAAAAGTTCTCGTCTTACACACACTCATGACTATGTAAAGGGAAAAGTTGTGACATTTACATACATGCGTCGATCGTCAACACAATTCGCTTAAAGGGGGGAAATTTTGTGTTGGTAAATCTATAAGTAAACTGAATCCTCCAAACTATTCCAAGCAACAGAACACCATTACTATTTGCTCTTCTGGTCCTGTTTCCTAAGCATACTTTGGAGAATTCAAGGCACTCCAATGTAACAAAAGCGAATTATCCCTCTTAATCAAAAGGGTTAAGGAAGCTGTTGTGATCTTGTTGGAAAAAAGAGGAAGTTGTTGAGTCCTCCAAACTACGTCACGAAACATACTTCCCGAGTATAGATGCTGTATCCTGGCAACACTTGGAGGAATCAGGAGTCTACAAATCGCAGTCAATATCGCAAGCCTCTTAAATATGCGACCAAGAATGATTTTTCGTTCAGCGTCGTCAACTATTTCCATCTCCCCCTGAAATAAAAACAGTGTGTGTGTGTGTGTGTGTGTGTGTGTGTGTATATATGTTTGTGTGTGTGTGTGTGTGTGTGTGTGTGTGGGTGGTATAAGGGATGGGTGTAAGTGAAGGTAGACGTGTAAAAAGGGTGAGGGTAACTGTATGTGAGTGTGTGTGGGTGTGGTGGGGATTGTGTTCGTGTCTTTGCATCTGGAAGGAGATGGGAAAAGTTCTCTTAATTCCAGTAAAAGTTTGGTAATGCCAGTGCATACCCAATGTCCTAAGCAATGTGTACCATGCAATGCAATCATTAGCACGAGTCCACATTACAAAATTACTTGCAGGGAAATTCATGCCTATTAAAAACACTAAGGTACAGATACAATCAAATAATCACCAACACCTTCCTTCCATCGTATACTATAGTAAATATCTTGGTAATAAAGAACAACACACGTAAAATATGTCAGAGCCTCCGAACATTGTATGACAAGGGATGGTACATGCAAACTCTTCTCTTTACTTTCCCCTTCATTCACTATCTCGCGCCACACGCCAAAGTTCCCGCCCAAAAAAAAGTCCCTTCGTTCCCGCCAGACGTCCAAGTTCCCGCCAAAAGTCAATTCGTTCCCACCCCCAAAAGTGCGTTCGTTCCCACGGATCAACTTTTCCTTCCTACCCGGGGGCAAGTTTCAAATTTCTCCCTAAAACAAAGTTAATTTAGGCTTGGAAGGAAAGAAGGTAAAAATGTCTCATCTGGGTTGAGTTTATGGAGGGTAAAGTGGAAGCGGCGAGACGATGCTTTAAAGTTGTAGTATGTGTTGGTGTTGGTGAGGCTGGGTTATTAATGCACGCTCACGTTCATCTCTCTCTCTCTCTCTCTCTCTCTCTCTCTCTCTCTCTCTCTCTCTCTCTCTCTCATCGTCAGGCATTAGTCAAAACATATTATACAAATCGGAAAGGAAAGTGCTGTTGTTGGGATGACATAAATAATATCCTTTTTATTTATATATATATACCTGAGGAATTGTATCTGGTTTTATAGTGAGAATATAAAATGATAAATAGAAATGTTCTCGTTTAATTAAAGGTAGAAGTTTACGATTTTCCCCAAATATTCACACATTGTTTACAGTATGGTATTGCAGAAGCTTACTCTGTTAAGTCTTGCAGTTGTAGGAAGTAGATGTTCTTACTTTAATTCCTCTGAGTCTCACATGACAAATTGTTATAAAGTTTAGAGATGCAAACTTCGGTATTGTGGTTCCTGTTATCAATACCTATGCTGATTTATAAAATTAATAACACACATACATACATACATACATACATGAAAATAGACTAACCCAGACATTAACTTTTACACACACACATACACACACACGCACACACATATACACACACATACACATAAACATACACACACATTCACATACACACACATACACACATATACACACACACACGCATTCACTAAAGCACAAACCTACATCCCTTCACATAAAAACACAAACTACACACGAAAGGAAACTCGGCTAAAGACAAACACAAACACACACACACACACACACACACACACACACACACACACACACACACACACACACACACACACACACACACACACACACACACACACACACACACAAACCTTCCAGCACAGTAAGGAATTAACACAAATCCCTTAATACAAAAAACACGCAACGTTCAGAAACACAAATACAACTGGATAAGATTATAGCACACACACACACACACACACACACACACACACACACACACACACACACACACACACACACACACACATGTGATGATGATGATGATGATGAGAGAGAGAGAGAGAGAGAGAGATACAGACAGACAGACAGACAGACAGAGATAGAAGCAGAAAGGACGAGATAGAGAGAGAGAGAGAGGTAGAAAGAACGAGAGAGAGAGAAGGGGGTGGGTTTGGATGGAATAAGGAGAGAGAAAGAGATAAAACTGAAAGAGAGGAGAAAGTCCCCAAGGAAATACAAACATGGGAAAGTGTAGCAGCGGACTTTCACTTGAGAGAGGTCGCTGGGGGAGGTGTGGCATGTGGCGAGGAAGAGGAGGAAATAGGAGGAAAAGAAAATAGGAGGAAGAGAAGAGGAGGAAGAGGAGGAGGAGGTAGAGGAAGAGGAGGAAATAGGAGGAAGAGGTAGAGGAAAAGGAGGAGGAGGAAGAGGAAAAGGAAGGGAAGAAAAGGAGAAAAAGGAGGAGGAGGAGAAGGAGAGTAGAAAGAGGAAAAGGAGGATAAGAAAGAAAGGAGGAGGAGAAAAAGAGGAGGAGGAGGAAGAAGAGAGGAAGAAGAGGAGAAAGATACGAACAAGTGAAGGATGGAAACAGGAAAAGGAAGAAATAAAGAAGCTAGAATTACGAGGTGGTGTAAATTTGGAGCAACCAATTCCTCCAGACTATTCCAAAGCAACAGGACACCACTAGGTTGTCCATATGGTCCTGTTTCCTGGGATATTTTGGAGGAATCAAGACACTCCAATGTATGTATGTACCAAAAGATAGATATTATGACGTGGAGGAAAGGAAGAGATGAAGAAGGAAGAAATGGGGGATAAATGAGGAAGAGGAGAAGAAGGAAGAGAGAAGAAGGAAGAGAGAAGAAGGAAGGATAAATGAGGCAGAGGAGAAGAAGGAAGAGAGAAGAAGGAAGGATAAATGAGGCAGAGGAGAGAAGGAAGATGAAGAAGAGACATATGAGGGGAGGAGGAAAGATTGACTATTTTGAGGAAGGCTGTGGAGAAGATTATAGTGAAGGTATCGGTAGGATGAGAAAGACAGGACAAGAGGAAAATCATGAGTAAGTATAAAAGGAAAAATTATAAGAGGATGAATAGAAGAAGAAAAAGATAAAGAGGAAGATAACAAAAATAAACAGAAGGAAGAAATATTGGTGGAAGATGAGTAGGAGGAACAGAAAGAAACGGTAATAAACAGGAGGGAATAGAAGAAAAAAAACATATGATAAAGAAGAAAGAATCCGGAAGAGAAAGAAGAGCAAGAAGATGACGATAAAAGAGGGAACAGGTGTAGAAAAAAAGAATAACAAGGAGAAGGAGTGGAGGGAGTGTGTGTGGGGGGGGGAGTGGGGGGGAGTTGCCTTCACTGCATTATGCAACGTCTCGTTCGTCCCTCACGTGTTGCAAACCTCAACAGTCACAACTCTCCACCTACACCTGCCTACCTGCCACCCACACCCTCACACCTATCCACCCTGAGTCCTCCACCCACCCACTCAACCTCTCTGTCACCCTCACCCACCTACTCAACTTCTCTGTCATCCCCACCCACCCATCCAACCTCCTGCCACCCCCACCCACCCTCCCACTCAACCTCTCTGTCACACCCACCCTCCCACCGACCCAGCCTCCCTGCCTGCCTTCCTTCTTTCCATCCAGGTTCTGGGGTCTTATCTCCCCTGTCTATCTCATTTCCTGGAATAGCTCCCCAAGTCTACCTTCCTCCTCTTGGTTTATCTCCCCAGTCTATCTATCTTCAGCATTTATTTCCATGATATTATGTATGTACCTTCTGTGACGCGTGATGTTGTGTTTTAGTGTGGACGATGGATATGAACTGAGGTACAATTCTCTTTCATTCCGTTCAACATACAGCCCAGTCCTTTCTCTCCATGCACACTCACATTAAACATAGGTAGCTCTTCCGGTCTCCAGTTCCATTACAGATAGTGGACAGACTCTCTTTGTTCATAGTTCAGGTGTCCTCTAATAAAACTGGAGCAATACAACAACAAACATCCTTCAACTAAACCAGCAGTAAAACAAACCTAAGTCTGGACCCCCTTTTGTAAATTGCAGCTAAGAAGTAAACACGTGAGCCTACAGTATTATTATTCCACTACTCCTTGCCAGCCTCAGATAATCCCTTTCTCATCTCCTGTTGCCCTGTCCTGGATTAGAGAGAAGTAGAGTAGCAACACATTATAAACACGAAGGAGGAAGGGAGGAAGGGATGTGAGGTTGATGTGACAGGAGGGAGAAACAGAGAGAGAGGAAGGGAGGAAGGGAGGAAGGGATGTGAGGTTGGTATGACAGGAGGAAGGAGTAACAGAGAAGAGGAAGGGAGGAAGGGAGGGAAGAGAAGGGGAGAGATGTGAGGTTGGTGTGACAGGAGATAGACAGAACAACTCGTCGTCGCCATCTACTCAAGTGTGTGGTTTGGGGGGAAGCTTGTTACCAGTTAGTCCAGTTAGGCCCCGCTAATTCTCACTTTCATCGTACAATCAGCCTGAGTGCTTCCTTACCCTCTACTCCATCCCTGCAAGCTATTTCTATCTATGTATGTATGTATTTATTCTCTCTCTCTCTCTCTCTCTCTCTCTCTCTCTCTCTCTCTCTCTCTCTCTCTCTCTCTCTCTCTCTCTCTCTCTCTCTCTCTCTCTCTCTCTCTCTCTCTCTCTCTCTCTCTCTCTCTCTCTCTCTCTCTCTCTCTCGAAAAGGTGATTATTTTTCCAGGATATATGCTTGAATTAAAGTTGGAATAGGAGTCATGTGTGTGTGTGTGTGTGTGTGTGTGTGTGTATGAAAGGTGAAGTCAGGTGTGTGTTTGTGTGTGTGTATGGAAGGTGAAGTCAGGTGTGTGTGTGTTTGTTTATATGTGTGTGTGTGTGTGTGTGTGTAATTTTGTGGTTGTGTGCGTGCGTCCGTGCCTTTTTCGTTGGTTCATCCGTGTGTGTGTGTGTGTGTGGGAAAGTGTGGGTTGTCTGGGAAAATGGCGTGAGCTGAATGCAGTGTCATAATAATTTTGTTTGTGTGCAGGCGTGTGGGTGTTTGATCATGATTGTATCTGTGTGTGTGAGAGAGAGAGAGAGATAGAGTGAGAATGAATGAGTGACAAAGAGAAACAGACAGACATACAGGCCGACCGACAGACAGATAGGCAGACAGCAGAGAGAGACAGATAGAGGAAGAGAAAGAGAGAGACAGAAAGATTAAAAAAGAGTTAAAAGTCAGAAAGTTAGTCCAAGTTAGAGAGTTAGTAGAGTGTACACGTGGAGGAGAAATAAATAAGAATGTTAGGTAATACAGTGCTGCCTCCTCACGGTCCACAGCACAATTACCAAAGTACAACATGCCGGAACACGTTTGTATGTCGAGTGAGTGCTTTCTGACATTTAGACTTCCGGCCTCACATCAGAAAGAACACTTAAATAATTTGTTCTGAGTTGCCATCCATGCAGTGTTGCCACGTGAGAAAGAACACTTAATTTTTTTTTTTTTTTTTTTGGTCCATTCATATAGCAAACCACTTGTAAAAAGTTCATAGGATATATTTCAGAGCACTAATTAGATGTCATTGTATTACCACGAGTTTAAAACCACACCATAAACAGACAGAGATAGATAGATAGATAGATAGATAGATGGATGGAGAGATAGATAGATAGACAGAGATAGAGAGAGAAAGAGATAACACATTACTTAAAGCCACACTAATAGGTACAGTGTGTTGCATCATATCACACCTTATCTCCACAACCACACATTTTTATATTAGCACACCATATCCCCACACCTTTACCACACCATCCTACCACCCCACACCATCCTACCACCCCATCCTACCACCACACAGCATCGTACCACCCCACCCACATCTGCCTCATTGTATTGTGAGTCACACCCGCAGGCCAGGTCATATCTCAGTGACACCCAGACCACTTAGGGTGTCAAGGTGAGTCAAGACCCTCTGCTATACACTACCACTACTTCTTGCCTCACCACCACCACCACCACCACCACCACCACCACCACCACCACCACTACTCCTTGAATCACCACCACTCCTTGCCTCACCAACACCAACACCACCACCACAGCCCCTTGCTTCATCTGACCTGGTATTTCTTTTTGCCTTCACATGACTTACAAATATGTCTCACCTGCCTTGGTATATCTTGTTTTCATATCGTGCCTCAATATACCCGATACTATTCCATTACACCTCTCAACAATTCTTACTTGACTCTTTCAATTCAATTTGACTACAGTATAATATATATTTGATACAAACACATCTGCAATGCATTTACACAAAAGAAACCCTGTAATATATAAACTTGTAACACAGATTCTATTTTCCATGTATGAATGACAATACAAATTCTATTCCAGTATACTAAAATTAAACAGACACTGTATAAAATTAACACTTTTTGTAGCAAAGCCTCAATGACCATTACGGTTCCTACTGAAACAGCGTTAATCTACCACAATTGCCTAGTAAAGTAGTTAGTTAGTTAGTAAAGTAGTAAGTAGTAGTAAGTAGTAGTTAGTGGTAAGTTAGTAAAAAAATAAATTCTTTGCGTAAACTCTTTAGGAAATGAGAATCACCACTCCCTTTTACCAACACCATAAGTATTTCCCGACGACCACCAGAGGACCCCAGTGTATCGGGCTATTTACTTAATTGTTGAACACTTCCCCTGCAGCCCAGTCCGTCTCTTTATTACGTTAAAAGCCCCCGCACTCGTACACTTTTTCACAGGTTGAGTGGCCTTTCCTGTGCTGCTGAGTGGCTAAGTACAGTTTTCATGTGTGTGTGTGTGTGTGTAGGTTTAATGAGGAGGTGAACATGATCATAGCGTGTTTGGGCAGTATTGTACAGTCGGCAGCATAAATTCTCGTCCAACAAATGTATTTAACGTGGAGGGTATAGTTTTGACATTTTTGGAGATTATGATTCCTCCAAACTATTCCAGGCAACAGGATGCCATTATTTTTCTTCATATGGGTCTGTTTCCTGGCATACTTTGGAGGAATCAAGGCACTCCAATGTATCAAAAGTATACTTAATAATATACTTAATAATGCTAATAATATGACCAGATAGTTGCATTCTAAACCAACATACGTAACAACATACGTAATTTTACCACATGAAAATTATATCTGTCATCTGTACATTCAAATAGTCTAACAACATCACTATAACTCATACATAACTCATAATAGAGATGATATATTACAGTAGAGTGATCAAGATAGGTATACTTTTACATATACCGTACACGTGTATAATTATATAGTTTAGTTGTTTCATATTTATTTTTTGACATAATTTTATACCAATAATATCGTGAAGCTATTGACGTTAGATTATTTATACGAATATATTATGCTGATATATAGTAAAAAAAAAAATCAATTGTAAATACTCGTCAATTGATGGCATGCAAATTTTTTTTTATTCTGCACGTGTTTGCACATTACTGCACAAATCAACGAAGACAGATATAAATACATCATAATATTATGTAAACATCTGGCAGCGTTTAATTCCTATGCTAATTACTGAATGCTTTAATATAGACACTTCCATGCATAAATTTACCCTGATGCTGTGATTTAAATGTGTGTGTTAGAAGTGCACAGTACAAAACCAATTGGAAATGGGGTTCATGTTTTTTTTTTTTTAGTGAACTGCAGGTATATGTTTCATGGCAATCACGTTTTTGCTGACATGTGTGTGTATGTGCGTGTGTGTGTGTGTGTGTGTGTGTGTGTGTGTGTGTGTGTGTGTGTGTGTGTGTGTGTGTGTATGAAGTACTGGTGTTTTTTTGTGTCGTGTTTTGTTGGTTTGTTGCGGTAAAGTGTCAGTTTGTGTTTGTGAGTGAAAGTGACAGGTGAAAGAAAGGATAAGGGAAAAATATTAATTGTTATAAAATTGGAAGTTACTCATTTATCTCAACAATGAAACACACACACACACACACACACACACACACACACACACACACACACAGACACACACACACACACACACAGTCAGTCAGTCTCCGTCCTCTCTTATATGTATGTACAATAATTCAACCCACAAGTTATATTATATCTGATATAAATATTGTCTTGTAAACACAGATGGGACACTATGGAACAATCGACCACAGTTAGTTCATCATTCCTCACGTCAACGATTTCCAATGTTTTACCAGAAGGGAGTCAAGGGAGGCCGGAAATATTGGGTTTTTAGTTGTGGTTTACGGGTACATCTTCTTTACCTTGGGGAGTGGTTAGGTTCGCTGGATATACTGATGCACCAAACCTCATTTTTTTCATACAGACGTAAAACGAAATAAAAAAAAATCGTAGATACATAGAATAAAGACGAAACAAAATAAAATCCCAGATACATACACTCAAAACAAAGAAAAATCATAGAGACATAAAGTAAAGACAAAATAAAATAAAATCGCAGATACATAGAGTAAAGACAAAACAAATAAAATCGCAGATACATCGAATAAAATTGGCAAAACCTAGACGTGTTGAGCAGGAGTAAGGACATATGTACAATCAATTATTTCTGTTACGTTCAATATATAATACTTACTCTTGCCTTTGAAGTATTTAAAAGTGCATAATAAAACATAACATAGAAAACTCCATAACCTTTTAATAACTACAAAATGTGAACTCCCCTCTCCCTTCCCCGAGCTGTAGTTGTCAGCGGGGAACTTGAAAGGGAGAGTCGACCAATATTACATGAGGAGGTGTTGTTGTGGTATGGCCTGACTGTGGTTTGTGAAGTATGTGAAGGAGGGAGTGTAGAGTAGCAAGCGGTGAGCACTACATGGATACTCTCTGCCTCTCTCGTGTGTGTGTGTGTGTTTACAGTGTGGCACGTCATGTTACAGAGAGAGTGAGTGTCAGATGTTCGAGAGGAGAGCGTGTGTGTGTGTCTGTGTGTGTCTGTGTGGGTGTGTGGTATTCATCAAGTGTATAGGCTGGGCTGGAGTAGGAGTGTTTGGTGTTTGTTTGTGTATGGGTGTGTGGAGTGTGTATGAATGTGGGAAGATACGTTTGTGGGTGTGTATGGTATGTGTGGGTGTGTGTTTGACTATTGAGTGTTTATGAATGTGGAAAGATGCTTGTATGTGTGTGTGTGTACCGTACCTTCTTTATGCATGTGTGGGTGCTTGTAGATGTATATATGCATAGGTGTTTGTAAATGTATATATACGTATGCATGAGGTAGAGTTTGATAGCCTATATATCCGGGTGTTGTTGCTTTGTTTGGTGTGTGTGTGTGTGTGTGTGTGTGTGTGTGTGTGTGTGTGTGTGTGTGTGTGTGTGTGTGTGTGTGTGTGTGTGTGTGTGTGTGTGTGTGTGTGTGTGTGTGTGTGTGTGTGTGTGTGTGTGTGTAATTGACTCGAGTGGACCAAGGCTGTCAGTCATGTTCCCTATAAAGTTTATTAACGAAGGCGAAAGTTTTTTATAAGCACTTCAAGAGGTTTAATAATTTTCCCATTACCAGAGCTTATTACCACCACACAGTTTTCGCACTACGATATATATAATAAAAAAAAAAATTCTCCTCCCAAACTAATTAATTCACGCTGGTTCGCTGGTTTATCCACTTCCTTGGATTCTTATTACAGGGTGTAGTTTCAATATGTGAAAAAAAAAAAAATAATAATAATAAAAAAAAAAAAAAAAAAAAAAAAAAATGCAAGGATACATTTTAACCCTTGCTCCCTGACGACAACTAACATTAAAAGGAGGAAGTACAGTGTTGGTAAATCTGGAGCAAATGATTCCTCCAAACTATTCCAGGCAACAGTAGGCCATTATTTTTGTTCATCTGGGTCCTGTAGTTTCCTGGCATACTTTGGAGGAATCAAGGCACTCCAATGTTCCAAAAGTATACTATCCCCTTAATGGCTGTGTTTTGTGGCACAGGGTTGGGTGAATCAGTAACCTGCAACGTCCTAACCCCTTCCCTTTTCATTTTTTTTTTTTTTTTTTTTTTTTTTTTTTTTTTTTTTTATCAAATAACTTCAGGACTTTGAGGCGGGTTTTGAACATATCACTCGTCACAAAAACTTTCTAAGGCCTCACATAGTCACCCTGAAAACTTTTCGTGCCAGCCACCACAGGACATCTTACCACTGAAGTTGTTTTAGTCGCTTGTGATATAATAGTGCTTTTACTTCAAAGGAGTAATTCACTTTTTGGTACATTGGAGTGCCTTGATTCCTCCAAAGTTCCCCCAAGCCTGCACCCCTACTCCCGCACCCTCCAAGCCTGCCCCCCTACCCCCACACCCCCTCAACAGTGCTAAGTCATTTTACACACGAATATTTCCCCGTGACTCTTTGATCATTTATTCGCTTTCAGTAACCATGGCCCCCCTCCCCCACCCCCACCCCCACCCCCCAAACTTAATCACCCACCAACCGTGACCTCCTTGATTCATTACCTCACCCCCACCCCCCCCACACCCACACACACACACACACCTTCACTTTCTGCTCCAGTTAAAAAAAAAAAAAAAAAAAAAAAAAAAAAAGAGAAAATGGAAAAGAAAAAATGAGCTCGTCGTTACCAAAGTGCTTACAAGGGTTCTTAAGGCTTGATGTAATTACCGGCTATTAACTTCAAAGAAAAAAATATAATATCAGGGAAGAGGCGTTAAATATTTTCATAGTCCATCATCAGACGGGTTTAATGTCTGTGAGTCGTCAGCTGTAAGCCATTTGTAGTAGACTTATGCCATTCACACACACACACACACACATACAGACACCAACACCCCCAAACACACACACACACACATACACACGCACATACGTACACATACACCAACACCCCTTAACACATACACCAACACCAACACACTCACTCACTCACTCACACACACACACACACACACACACTCCCAAACACACACACACACATACACACACACACACACACACACACACACACACACACACACACACACACCGTCCGTTTTCTTGTTTTGCACTGCCCTCCTGACCTCAGCTGATGGCTTGGGTGATATTTTGAAAACACGTCCTTTCTGTCCTCATTTGTCAGACGTGTTGGTGTTCAGGTGGATGTAAAAATATATTCCATCCAACTAATACTTTCCTGGGATTTAGAGTAAAGGAATCAGACTATTTATTTTTAGTAGAGAAGCACTTTTATATTACGTACAGTTTCCCATACATAAAACTGGTTAAAAAAAAAAAAACTAGTTACTTGTGAGGTAGCTACAAAGGTAAGGAAAGTGAACAAAATAATACAGTATGTAGTTTGTTGACAGGCAGACAGATAAATATTATTACTGTCTGCTTGTCAATAAACTAAAACTTTGGATTACTTTCCTTCCTGTTGTATAGCTATCTCACAAGAAGCGAGGCGTACCAGCTTCATGTGTGGGCAACTGTATAAATGTTAAAACACTATACTGTATATTTCATTTAACCCAAAATTCCACCATACGTACACCAAGCTTCCTCCACAATTTCACCCACTTTTCCCACACTTAGCTTCACCAGTTCTCCTAATGCCCACGCCCACTCGGTATTCCACCCATTTCCCACCCCTACACACACCATACATACACCCACCTCTACACACACCATACATACCTCCACCCCTACACACACCATACACACCTCCACCCCTACACACACCATACATACATATACCCCTACGTCCACCTGGGAGTCGGCCCTCCTAACTGGCCGCTCGTTATCCTCACTAACTTCTTTCCCAGAGCGACCCCAAGTAATACAAAATGAATGTCCCCCTCACCCCCTGCCTTCCTGACCCTGTATTTCCCCCTGCATCCCTGACCTTGTACGTCCCCCTGCCTCCCTACCCCTGTACGTCCCCCTGCCTCCCTACCCCTGTACGTCCCCCTGCCTCTCTTACCCTGTACTTCCCCCTGCCTTCCTACCCCCTGTCCAGGATACTTGGTTTGCTGCCCCACTCCCTCCTTCCTTCCCTCCAGACTTTCCTCCTTTCCTCTTTCTTCCCTCCAGACATCCTTCACTCCATAACTCTTCTTCCCTCCAGATTTCCCTTAATTTATCCTTCCTTCCCTCCAGACTTCCTCTCTTCCTTCACAATTTCTTCCTTTTCTCCATACTTCTCGACTTCCCTCCTTCTTCTTCCCTCCAGACTTCCTTCCCTTCCTCCAGATTTCCCTCTCTCCCTCCAAATTTCCATCCCTCTTCCAAACCTCCCTCCTTCCTTACCATTCCAACCCTGCCTACCTTCCACTTCCCCCACTCCTTCCCACTCTCTCCCTGGTTTCCCTACAGACCTTTCTCAATTGCTCCTCCTTTCCTCTTTTTTTGACATTGCCTTCCCTTCCCTCCCTCCCTCCTATCAAGCCTCAATGCCTCCTCCCTCCCCATTTCCTCAAACCTACTTTATTCCCTCTTCTCTATGCTATCTGTTCTCTTGCCCCATTCCCCACGTTCCTTTCTCCCTTCTATGTTCCACCTCTCTTCTACTCTTACTTTCTCCCTTCTCTCAATAGTCCACTTCTTGTCTACTCTTTCCTTATTTATACTCCACTTTTTTCTCTCCTACTCTCTCCTCCCTTCTCCATAATTCTCTCTACTCGCTCACTCATTCTCTCTGCAACATCCATAAAATTGGTCACAAAGTCGATCCTCTATTAGTAATACTGAGGTGATTTGTTTCCTGGGATACACCTTCTGTATACCAAAAAGAGGTTCTACCATTAATCTGGAGTAATTCGTTGCTGCAACTGATGGCAACACGTTCTTGAGCCTCTTAACTTAAATGTGATGCAGACACACACACCCACACCCACACACACACACACACACACACACACAGAAACAGAAACACACACACATACACACATCACTTTCTTTCCTCTGCACGTGTTGCCAGTGAGTGTGATGGGAGGGAATGCCACCAAGGAGCCCCTGTGTTGGCACTTGACTCAACGAGGGTCTTGACAGCTTCATATATTGGTGTGTTTCTTATACTTTATTACTGCATCTTCACCTGGTTTCCTAAATTGGTGGTATTTTTCTTTCGTTTCAGTTTTACTTTCCGTATTTTATTGTTGTTGTTGTTGTTGTCTTTCGGTCGTTGAATTTTTCTGTCCTTGTGATATTATTGCATAGTTTTGTTTTTGTTTTACTTGGAATTTTTTTGTTTTTGTGATATTAGAACTAATTACATACATTAATTTATTCGTATCGTAATGCATGGATGGGGTTTCTCTGTCTGTTATTCCCGTGGCCACTTTTAAATTTCCTAAACTAACTTTTAAATGTCCTGACTGAACCAAGTATGACGACTCTGACTAACTTCCAAATGTCCTGACTGAACCAAGTATACAAATCAATGGTAAGCAAGAGCGAAGGTACGAACAGTATAATTATTCACTCACCGAGAAGTTGCCGTAGCCCAAGTGGTCGCAGGAACACTGACAACGCA
>JAWZYT010006305.1:17500-50696 GCA_034508575.1 Petrolisthes manimaculis | reverse complement strand
CCTTGATTCCTCCAATTAATTAAAGTTTGCTAGGAACAACACGACCAGAATAGCAAAATGTAATGGTGTTCTGTTGCTGGAAATAGTTTGGAGGATTCAGTTGCTCCAAAATTACCAACCAACACAAACCTTCCCTCCTTAATATATAATAGAAGAAAAATGTTTGATATTCTTCCCCTCCTCTCGCCTCGACCATCTATAGGAGTCGGTGGAAGGAGAGAGGGAAGAATGGAAAGTGAAGGGGATGACAATATAGGGAGAAAAATGTCCTCTTGGAGCTACCACGGTTCACAAGAGAAGAAGAAAGAAGAGTTGAAAGAGGAGGAGGATGAAGAGAAGAAGGAGGAGAAATATGAGAAGGAGGAAGGAGAAGAAATATGAGAAGGAGGAAGGAGGAGAAATAAGAGAAGGAGGAAGGAGGAGAAGAAATAAGAGAAGGGGATATATTAGGAGGAGGATGAAAAGGATGAAGGAAGAGAAAAAAGGAAGAAGAGAAGGAGGAGGAGATAAGAGGAGGAAGGAGTAGAAAGGAGAAATAAGAGGAGGAGAGCAAGAAAATAACTGGTCTATGACTCTGTGTGCTAGTTAAATGAAAGTAAAGAAGTTATAGGAAAATGTAAAAAAAGAAAAAAAATATATATACGAGGATAAAAACAAATAGAAGTTAGTACAGATAATGGAGAAATGCGAAGGGAGCTAAGGAAAGTAGTAATGAAGACAGAGAGGATAACCAAAAATGAAAGGAGGAAGATAATAAAAATAATAATAAAAAAGGTGAAATAAAAGAAAGAACGGAAGGAAGAAAGGTTAACTGAAAAATTGAAAGGAGGAAGATAGTAAATTCACACACACACACACACACAAACACACACACACACACACACACACCTCACCCCAGTAGCTCAGCCCAGGTCAGGTCACCGGTGCAAACAAGCTGCTCTCACTGAGTGGCCAGGAAGTACAGCCCAGGTCAAAAGTTTACATACATACATACATACATACACAGAAGGGTGACTCAGGCATATACAAAAAAAAACTTATCCATATTTTAATCTTACTATTTTTTTTTTTTAACATCTTAGAAAATAATGTGCTTAAAATTTAGTCAAAGAAATGAAATCCAAATGACTACTATAATAGAAAGTTACATTAATTTAGTCAGCCCCCCTCCCCTTTTGTATGGGAACTTTTGCCCACAACTGTACATAAACCTCACATTATTTTCACTCTATGGGGAGGGAGCAGGAGGGGGTCGGGTGGGGTAGGGGTGGGGAGTAGGTAAAGGGGTCTGAGTTAGTGCCTTACAACACCCTGAAGTTATGGTGTATGGAGGGAGGGGGGGTGGGGGGGGGGGTAGATGTGGAAGGGGGGGGGTAGATGTGGAAGGGGGGGGGGCACAAGGGTGATGAGAAAATAAGGTGGAAATATAAGAGTGATGAGAAAGGTGGAAGAAAAAGGGTGATGTGGAAAGTTGGAAAAAGAAGGGTGATGTGAAAAGGTGGAAAAAGAAGGGTGAAAAAACAAACAAAAAAATTCCACACACACAAACAGACAAAATCATATACCATCACCTAAAACTATCAAACACCCCAAGAACCAAACAAACAAACAGACACTAACACAAACCAACCAACAGTCAAGCATGTAATTACAAAACAACAACAACAACAACAGCCAAGCATGTAATAAAAAAACATACACACACACACATACATACATACACCAGCAATAGGAAGGGGAGAGGTAATCCAAAACGTGTACTGCTGAAACACACACACACACACACACACAAAAGTCAACAACAACAATAAGGTGCTACGAAACGTGTGTGTATGTATGTATGTTCCAGGTATAAAACAACAGGTATACAAAACAATTCTCTGCGTGATACTCTGGACAGCAGTAGCGTTATGTTATGTTATGTTATGTAGAGCCTTGTCCAGTGATGACGACAATGGTAACGGGAGTATACTAGTATGTGTTATGACAGCTGTGACAGGCAGTAACAAAAAAACAAAAACAAAATAATAATAATAATAATAATAAAAAAATCGTGAGTTGGTACCAAAGGACAAAATATATATATATATATATATATATATATGTTTTTTTATTATTATTATTATTATTATTATTATTATTATTATTATTATTTTTTTTATTTTTTTTTTGCTTGGGTCGTATCATCGTATGTCAGTTTTCGTATGATTCTCGTTGGGGTACGCTACAGCCGGAAATAACAGCTATAAATAAGGTTGATGATGTAAATAAATAAAAGTCTTGTACTGCATCGAAACAAGAGCGATTCATTTATATAATAAGTCCAGGTGATGACTTTTGTTGGTGACAGTACTACCAGGTTGTCATTGCCAGAGACCTTCAAAAACGCTCACACTGTTTTTTTTTTTTTTTTTTTTTTTTTTTTTATTAACACTCAGTCGAGGAAAAGTTTTACCTTCAAATTATGCATAGGCCAGACATCCCATGATTTATAATTAATGGACGTTAGATTGAAAACCCGACTACCAATATATAAACCGAGATGAATTCGCAATAACTATAAAATATACAGTATGAGCGAGAGAATATTACATCAAATATAAATATGCAATACGAATATCAAAACTATACAGGTGACAGTTTGGCGAATTAATACATCACGATAAAAGGGATAATTCTATATACTGTACTTATATACTGCACATAATATATTATATATAAAAATGATACCATAATATATTATATATAAAAATAATACCTAATTCAAATCAAATTGCATGAAAAAATATTATAATTTATTCGGTTCGGGTACGAAGGAGAGAGTACGAACTAAGGACTTGGACTGTACAGAGATAAATACAAGCGTCTCGCTAATGGTGCCACAACAGAAGTCAGTGTGGAGTGACGGATTAGCTTGTCACCTCTCGTACAATCGTGATACATAATTTCTGAGCAGAGTGTGAGGAGCAGAAAGCTTCGAATCGCCTGGTATTGTTCATTTCCCCACCCAGTACACCTATAGAGGCTGAGTTCGAATGCAGGGTATGTATGTGTGTGTGTGTGTGTGTGGTGCCTGCCGTTCGTCTCTGGTCAGAAATTACGTATCACAAGTGTACAGTTGAGCAAGTAGAAAGTACAAGTAAACTATGAGTGTATATGTCCACGTCTGGTTACCACTCAAAATTTCATTCAGTCACGTTCCACTTTACATTGGCTGTGGAGTTTCATTGATTCATTGATAAGAAAACCAAGATTTATTACATAGAACTGAAACATTTTGCCATAAACACTGATATTTTTCTTGCACTTTCTACTTGCTCAAATCCCCACACACCCACACACACACCCACGAGAGTAATGTTTAGGAAGTAAAACGTATACAAAGACCCCAGAGGCTGAATCATATCTGGTGGCCTAAATCACGTTCTGCTGACTTCTAAACCTGAGAGCCAATATAAAGGATTCTGAAAGTCGTGTTGGGTACTGCATGTGTTGTTTGTTTATGATCCGACACTGGGACCGTCACTCTTGACTTTACACCTGGTGATTGGTGGGGTGGTGGTGGTGGGGAAGCGTGAGTGGGGGAGAAAGAGAGGGGGAAAGAGAGGGGGAAAGAGTGGGGGGGGAAAGAGAGGGGGAAAGAGTGGGGGAGAGAGAGAGAGGGGGAAAGAGAGAGGGAAGAGAGGGGAAAGAGAGGGAGAAAGAGAGGGAGAAAGAGAGGGAAAAAGAAAGGGAGAAAGAGAGGGAAAAAGAAAGGAGAAAGAGAGGGAAAAAGAGAGGGAGAAAGAGGGAGAAGAGAGGGGTAAAGAGGGGGAAAAAGCGGGAAAATGGGAAGCGTGTGAGGGAAAGTGTGTGTGGGGGGTGGGTGAGCGTGGGGGGGGGGTGAGGGGAGGGGGAGGCATTCTTTTCCCTCCGGACACAGGGTCATGTCCGCTTAGCTTATTATGTCACTGCTGGTAAACGTAGTAAGTCCTCGGATAAAAACTCACACACGAATAACAGCATAAATATTGTATATAGAGTACACTCGTGATACATAATTTCTGAGCAGAGTGTGAGGAGCAGAAAGCTTCGAATCGCCTGGTATTGCTCATTTCCCACCCGGTACCCCTATAGAGGCTGAGTTCGAATGCAGCTTGTGTGTGTGTGTGTGTGTGCTGTGCCTGCTGTTTCGTCTCTGGTCAGAAATTACGTATCACGAGTGTACAGTTGGACACATGAATGAATGGTAACGCCCAGGTGAAAGATACTTGTCCCATTTGAGCAACCATCTTTTACTTGGGCTGTACCACCCATTCATGTGTCCAACTGTACCTGTACTGCCATTATTGTATATACAGATGGCGAGGTTGTTAATGTTCTCTTTATATTCTCAGCAACGTATGGGGTGCCTAACAAACCGTTGTGTGTTGAACTTTAATGAATTTGTTGATGATTCTGGGAATATTATAAACACTTGAAATGTACCGTACAGTCACGCTCAGTAGTCCAGCAGCATCCTCGAATGTTTATGTTAAATTGTATGGTTTTTGTAAAGGTCTATATACTGGAGATAACACCTATGTAACACCAATATGACACCTTATATGATATTTTGCTATATATAAAAGTGGAAATGTTTAGGGGATCCATGCTGACGGGTCCCCTGGCGAGGAATGGAAAGGACAAGCCATTATCTTTCAATTTGTATCATCACCCCTTGAGCCACCTGGACAATAAGAACGAGAGCAATCAGTCGTGTCAGCGGAGGAACGCCAGAGGGACGAGGACTTACCGGTAGTGTGGAGGAGTAGGAGGGGGAGGAGGAGGTGAGGTGAATGACAGGAGAGGACGGGAGGAGGATATGGAAAGGTGAGATGAGGATGAGGATGAGGAGTAGGAGGAGGAGTACGATATGGAAAGGTGAGAGAGAAGGAAGAAGAGGATATTGAAAAGGGAAAAGGGAAAGAGGAGGAGGAGGAGGAGGAGGAGGGAGTACGATATGGAAAGGTGAGAGAGAAGAAGAAGAGGATATTGAAAAGGGAAAAGGGAAAGAGGAGGAGGAGGAGGAGGAGGAGGAGGAGGATATGCAAAGGTGAGAGAGAAGAAGAGGAGGATGGAGGATATGGAAAAGTGAGAGAGAAGGAAGAGGAGGATGGAGGATATGGAAAAGTGAGAGAGGAGGAGGAGGAGGAGGATATGGAAAGGTGAGAGAGGAGGAGGAGGAGGAGGATATGGAAAGGTGAGGGAGGAGGAGGAGGAGGAGGGAGGAGGAGGAGGAGGAGGAGGAGGAGGAGGGGGATGATAATGATGACATTCAAGCAGCAACAGATTGTTTGACTTGTGAATACTGCAATTAACTTACTAGCATAAAAAACCACCCTCCATTCAGGAATAGGGATTCTCAGAAAAGAATGAGATATAATGAATGATCAAAAACTATTACGGAATTCAAAGGAGACTGTTAGAGAGAGAAATAGAGAGATAGACAGAGACAGACAGACAGACAGAGATAGAAAGAGACAGAAAGAAAGAGAAAGAGAAAGAGAAAGAGAAAGAGAGAGAAAGAGAAAGAGAGAGGAGAAAGACAGAAAGAGAGAGAGAACACACACACACACACACACACACACACACATAGCAAAGCTGGGTTCATCGACCCATCACTCACCTCCCACTGTATAATAGATGGTGTTGACTCGCTACAACACACAACCTTATGGTTAGTTAACAAACCACAGATTACAGAGAGAGAGAGAGAGAGAGAGAGAGAGAGAGAGAGAGAGAGAGAGAGAGAGAGAGAGAGAGAGAAGTGGTGGGTGGTGAAGAGCGATAATGCAGTGGGAGGGAGAGAGGGTGCATAAGAGACGAGAAGAGCTAGAGAGAAGAGAAGGAGCAGATAATGAGAGAAGGGGGCACAGGAGAAAGGAGAAGACACGAGAGAAGATGATGAAAGCAGGGCAAGTGAATGAATGATAGAAACCAACAAGGACAGAGGAAGAATGACTGAAGAGAGGGAAGGAAGGAAGGAACGGAACGGAATGGAGATGAAAAGGTAGAATACGAGGAGATGGAATGGAAAGGTGAAAGAGGCGTAATGAGTATGAAGAGGGTGCAAGATAAAGTGAGGATAAGACATAGATAATGAGTGAAGATGGGTAAGGAGAGAATAAAATAAATACAGAAAATGATTGAAGAGGTATATAACACGAGAATGAAAGTGTGGAGGAGACAATGGAAAGAAGTTAATTAACGAAAATGGGAGGAACAGAGGTGGCAATAATGAGTAACTAGATATATAATGATGATGAAAGCAGTGTTGTTGAGATAGATAGATAGATAAATGTGGATAGATAGACTGAGAGAAAGTGAGAGGCATGACATACAGATAGACAGAGACAAAGGAGAGAGACAGAGAGACAATTGACATGGTGAGTGTAAAAACAGACCAACACAAACACACACACATACACACAAAACACAAAACACAAAACAAACACAAAAACACAAACACCCTCCGTTTATTAGATCTCTATTGATTGATTGGTTGGGTCTTCATTTCCTCTTCTATCAAATCATCGTCTAATATCAATTTCGTATGAAGTATTAAAGAAGAGTTTATGTATATTTTTTTTTGAGAGATACTGAATCCTTCCAACTCTGCCACGAAACTGTCTACTTCGATGTTTCTCATAGGGGATTGATGTGTTTCCTGGTTTGGTTGGGAGGAATCTGTATAGCTCTCAAATTCACTAAAGTTCAATGATTCCCTTTAACCTCGGGAACCGCATGTGTTGTGGTATTGTTCTGGGTTGTCAGTTTCTATTAAGGATGGAGGGAGGGAAAGAGAGGGAAGGGAGGAGAAAAAAAGAGAGAAAGAGGGAGGGAGAGAAAAAGAGGGCGGGAGGGAGAGCAATAGAGAGACCGGGAGGGGAGGGGAGAGAAAGAGAGGGAGGTGGGAGAGAGTTAGGTGGCTACTCGTCTCTAAGGTTCGTATTTGTATTAAACAGAGTATGATAATGTTCTTATAGTATGGTCTTACGATGTTTTTACAGAGGGAAAGGTACAAAGAAAAAATATAAAAGATAGCCTCTCTCTCTCTCTCTCTCTCTCTCTCTCTCTCTCCTCTCTTTCTCTCTCTCTCTCTCTCACACACACACACACACACACACAACAGCAGTGAGAAATGATGACACGAAAAAAATATCAAGAGTAACAAATGCTCACACACAAATATTACGCCTGTCGACAGATGCTGACACGATAAACAATGATGTACAGGTAACAACACGCTCACACTATATATATATACAAACACACAATAGTGGGTAAAAAAAAAATATATAAAGAGGGCAATACATACATGATAGGCATAATGATGTTTACGCTATCAATAAAATAAACAAACGCGAGGGTGGGATTAAAACAAATAAATATATAAACAATCAGGAGGGTGGGGAAAAAAAGATAAAATCGTGAAGGAGGGTGGGGGATAAAACAAACAAAACAAAAACAACAAACAAAAAACAAATGGCAACTCAACGCTTTGGTGTTGGCGGTGGGGTGAAAACAAGAGTGTCCCAGGCAGTCAGCAGATGGGGTTGCCTGTTTGCCTTCATCACCAGGGCAGAGCACCGAATGAATACAGAGGGTTTAATTTTTTTTCGTGTTAATCTTTTGGTAAATCTGACCTGCGAGGAAGGGGCTGGGTGGGGGACGGGGTAAGTGAGACATCTGAACGAACTTTCCCAAAATATGTTACAGAGAGAAAGTAGCTATAATAGTTTGGAATATCATTTTGTCGGCCGTTTCAGACCTTTTCCACATGACTCAACACACACACACAATAAATTATAATCCAATGAAATATAAGAACAAATACAAACATATTCTATACAAAATTAATGTCATACACTCACCCCATCGTCTGAGCCTTCGCCTGCGTTCCTGTCGCCTTACCTGAAGGAGAAACACAATAGGTAAAGCATTAATGACTTAATAAAAAAACAAAAAATATACACAGGGCAACCCAGGGGAAAACAAACAAAAACAAATGAATACAACACTTTATGGAGTATATAACGAGCATAGTATATTTCAGAAATGTTCTAAAAAATTGTAAATTACTGTATAAACTTCACAACCGTAATGAAGTTCCATGTAGGCCATATCTTCATATCGGAAATCTGAATAGGGGAGCGAATTATTCAATGAACGGAACCCAAATAAAGAATGTAGACTAAGAGCGTACACTGCAGTCGTCAACAAATAAAATAAAATAATTGGTTTCATTGGCAGGTCCTTTGAACATATATCGAAAGACGTAATTCTCACCCATTATAATTCCTTAGTCTGTCTGATTCTGGAATATTGCGTACAATCCTGGTGCCCTTACTATTAAAAAGATACAGACAAACTTGAGAAAGAGTTCCAACGATGAGTTACAAAATTATCCCTGGTTTAAGGAACAAAATGTGTACAAAGAGTGTATGTATGTACTGTATGTAGTGTTGGGCCATAATTATATACATACAGACGTTGTTGTTGAAGTCTAGGATGCTCTAACTAACTAACTATTCTAACTAACTCTACTCTAATACTCTAACTAATTAACTACTCTAACTAACTCTACTTTAATACTCTAACTAACTCTACTCTAATACTCTAACTTAACTAACTACTCTAACTACTCTACTCTAATACTCTAACTAACTAACACGAGGCTAAGCTACTTCCAATAATTGCATATCCAGGACCAACAGTACAGTACCTACTATAGTATATATATTATGCCTCACGGACTCGAAGCTCTCAGTGTGTACAATTGATGGCACAGGAGTGGATGCATGGGACCGTCGCCTCGGGAGTCTACAATAATAATTCTCCTACCAAATGCATAATTATGTTCTTGTATTTAAGGGGGTGCGGGAGTAGGGGGACTGGCTTGGTGGGGGGGGTTAGGGGGTCGTTTTTTTTTTTTTTTTTGGGGGGGGGGTGCGGGAGTAGGGGGACAGGCTTTGGAGGGTGTGTGTGGGGGGAGTTTAGGGGGGTGCGAGGGTTTTGGAGGGACCATCATTCGCTTGGGCTGTACCACCCATTCATGATTCCAATTGTATATGTTTTATTGATATATGAAAGTGTAAAAAATTCGCTTCATATTCAATACATCAGTATGATCTTAACTCAAAACAGATTTTTGAGAGAGAGAGAAGATATGATAGCAGGAGAGAGGGAGAAAAGGGAGATGAAAAAGGGAGGGGAAAAATGGAAAGGAAAAAGCGAAGGGAAAAATGGGAGATTTGAGAGGGAGAAAAGAAAAATGGGAGAGGAATAGCAGGGGATGGGAGAGGGAGAACAGGGAAATGGGAGAGGGAGAACAGAACACTGAACAATATAACACTACTTCAGGTACCGTATACTCCCTCCACCTCTCCCACTCTCTCTATGCATCCCTCTCTCCCTCTCCTACTCCCCTTCTCTTCCACTATCTCTGCCTTCCTTCCCTCGCATTCTTTCCTTCCTTCAACCATTTCTCTATTCCACTCTCTCTTCCTCAACCTCTGCCTCCCTTCCCTCGCATTCTCTCCCTTCCTCCTACCCTTTCTCCCATCCATTCTCTCTCTCTCATTCTCTTCTCTCTCTCCCTCCTACCATTTCTCCATCCACTCTCTCTTCCTCTCTCTCAACATTCCACACCAACCTGCATCAGCCAGTCCGGTAATTAATCAAGGCGAGGAAGGATGCCAACCAGTGGACATCAGGAAACTATGAGAGCCATAGTTAGCTCGTCACCACTCCAATTATAGTAACCTGGTCCACAGCCAACTAACCAACCAACCAACCATTCAGCCAGCCAGCCAGGAGAACACTTATTTCTCCTCATACTCTTATAATTATAGTAACCTTGTCATCACTCCAATCCACAGCTAACTAACCAACCATTCATCCAGCCAGCCATCCAACCAACCAACCATCAGCCAGTCATCCAACCAACCATTCATCCAGTCAACCAACCATCCAACCAACCATTCATCCAGTCAACCAACCATTCATCCAGTCAACCAACCAACCACCAATCAACCTTCATAATTACCTCATATCTCATCATCATAATAGCTATGAGGGGGAACTGGAATCCAACCCAACCCAAATCCAACCCTATAATGTGTGAATGAAAACAGCACTTGATTTAAACTCAAGTCTTATAACAAACTATAGGCCTATTATCCTTTTGTTTCCTTTGGTGTTTGCGATAGTTCCATCTCTTGATTTAAACTCAGTCTTATTACAAACTATTATTCTTTTGTTTCCTTTGGTCCCACCTCTCTACCACCTCCTTCTACAGGGTCTTACATATTATAGTAAGGTCTTCATTCATCCTTAATCAATCAAAATATACAAGGAGTGAGTTTATACAGGGTCACAACTCGTCCCCTTTAATGAACATGTAAAGTTGTTCAGATAATATATTGACATTCTGAATTATACTAATCTATAGACACTACTGGAATCTAACACTTTAAATTATACTAATCTATAGACACTACTAGAATCTAACACTCTGAATTATACTTAACCATACACACTACTTGAATCTAATTTGCTTCCTGGCGTCACAACTTACTAAATGAGATCACTGGACCCTGACCTTATACCTCATTATGTTGTCAACCTGCCATCACCTGGACGAAACTAATCAACTGTGACAAACTTATCAGAAACCTTTAAAATTACATATACTTGTCAACTTTTCACGTAGAGGTGCATATGAGATCAACAAGGACTGCGGTTGTCTACTGTACGGTCACATGTAATAACTTTTAGCTTTGCAACACCTCTGAATGTCACAAACTTCGATAATTAAAGCAAAGATACTGTTGTCATTATCTGGTAATAAACACTGGCTCGATAGATTCATTCCTGTAGCTCAGTTTCATTCATCTGATGTCTCACTTTTATTACCTGAGATTGTACACGGGTAAAATTATTTAGTAGTCCTGCCTGGAAAAAAGTGAAGGGATAATTTATAGTTGGTTATTCACATGGTTAAACTAACTGCTGGTTGGCCGGATATTAACTTTTGACAACACTTCGTAAACACGGCGGCCCTCAACACTGGTACGAATAAGTTGAAGTGACGTTTGTGTTGAATATTTTACGCGAAAACTGTTTCCCTGTACAGTCACGAGCAAAACATAATGAATTTCCACTTTATACAGATAACTAACTGCCCATCTGTCATGAAATAAAACCATACTCCGCCGGAATAACTTTAAACATTAGAGTAAAATCCTCAATGTTGTGGGCTGGATTCGAACCCACACACCAGTATATATATTTATAGTCAATTACGCTATCTAAGTGTCTAAAATTTTGTCACTCATACACAGAACAACGGGTATATAATACGGACCACTTTCCACTCAAAAACCATAATTATATATCATAAAAACTGTATATCGCCTGTATAAAATGTGTGTACAGCTTCTCTCATGTCCTCACCTATATATCACTATGAAAACACTAATAAGTAACCATGTCACGTAGAGGGTAATGTTAACTACTGTCTTGTACTACCGACTGTCCTCCTCCTCCTCTTCCTCCTCCTCTTCTCTCCTTCTCTTAATAAATTACCTGACGACTATGAGGGTGTAACTTGGGACGTATGCAGTTGTCTTTGTCCTTTCTTCAAACTTGTGCAATTTCTCTCTGTCTCTTTGTCTCTCTCTCTGCCTCTCTCTCTCCCCACGTCTCCCTCTCTCTCCCCACGTCTCCCTCTCTCACCCCATGTCTCTCTCTCTCTCTCTCTCTCTCTCTCTCTCTCTCTCTCTCTCTCTCTCTCTCTCTCTCTCTCTCTGATGCCTTTTAGCCTCGCCTTCATATATCACCACCACCAACTTTCTTTGTCGTGATCGTCTTCTTGGGTCATTCGTCTTCGTTCATATGCAGTTCTTTATCTTACCAAACAAGGGGCACTGATTGATGGCTGTATAAATAGATAGATAGATAGATAGATAGATAGATAGATAGATAGATAGATAAAGAGAAAGACTGACATAGGCACAGATAAAACAAATAAAAATAATACCTCGTGAATAAAACAGTAAAACAGATCTAAAATAAACAGACAGACTGAAATGAATAGATAAATGCAGAGAGAGAGAGAGAGAGAGAGAGAGAGAGAGAGAGAGAGAGAGAGAGAGAGAGTGAGTAGAATGATTAGATGGTTGAGCCTACACCTCTCTGTGTGTGAGAGAAATGAGGGACGAAACGTGTGTGTGTGATGAAGCGTGTGAAATGAACCAGGCATGTGTGAGAAAGTGAGGAAAGCATCAAGAACTCTGCTCGTGGAAAATGAGAGAGAGAAAGAGAAAGAGAGAGAGAAAGAAAGAGAGAGAGAGAGAGAGAGAGAGAGAGAGAGAGAGAGAGAGAGAGAGAGAGAGAGAGAGAGAGAGAGAGAGAGAGAGAGAGAGAGAGAGAGAGAGAGAGAGAGAGAGAGAATGGTGTGTTTCTTTCACCCACATACAAACTAGTTAATAATAATATAGTTTATTATTATTGTTCTATTATTATTATTATCATCATTATTCTAATATATATTATTATTATTATTATTTTTATTATTATTATTTTTATCATTATTATTTTTATCATTATCATTATTATTATTATTATTATTTATCTTTCTTATATGCTGCCCTTCTCACTGTTTCAAGTTGCAGGTACAGTTGCCTAAAAAGGTACTGCTACAACTATTGATACAACATTAAATATATTAATGTCCATAGTTGTTTGTAAGGATTATAAGTATATGTATTACAGAAGGATATGTATATTTCCTTCTGTTATACATGCTTATAGTCCCTACAGGCTACAAACAGTTGTGGATATTACTATGGTTAAAGTTCTATCAAGATTTGTCCCATGTAAAGTATCGTCAGCCTCGTATATATATAGTAGTAAAACTTATCAGACGGTCCTGTTGCTAATTGGTTCACTCTGACTGAAATACAAACCCTTACCAATTCCGAATGACTCGTACATGTGTGTGTGTGTGTGTGTGTGTGTGTGTGTGTGTGTGTGTGTGTGTGTGTGTGTGTGTGTGTGTGTGTGTTTCTCCAGTCAGCAATGAGCAAAGGAAAACAAGCCTTGTAATTGGATAACTGCTGTTGGGAAGGAAGTAAGGTTCAGTATTTTCATCATCAGTGTCCTGGAGGCTCTAACAACCACGACGACGACGGTTGGGGACATGTAGTGTACAAAAGGAAAGTATAGACCGTTTTTAACTATGATAATTGATGAGAGTACTAAGATCTCTCTCTCTCTCTCTCTCTCTCTCTCTCTCTCTCTCTCTCTCTCTTTCTCTCTCTCTCTCTCTCTCTCTCTCTCTCTCTCTCACTGAATGAGCGAATGCTGCGAATTCAGCATCAAAGTCCGGCGTACCAATAAAATCATCAGTTTCCGATAATGTAACTACTGTATAATGACAGGGAGACAGTCGTGTACATTATATTCACAGACGGACTGAATGACACAGACAGGACACACAGACAGCCAGATCAAAAAAAGAACGAGAGGAATACATAGATATCCAACCAACGAGACACGTAGAAAGACAGACTGACTGGCTGAGATACAGACTTACAGACACACAGACAGACAGGCCTGGCGGGAAACTAGATGAGAAATGAGAGAGGATTGCGTGATCCATTTAATAAAGAGGCGAGGCGAGGCGAGGCGAGGCGAGACGTGTGTGTGTGTGTGTGTGTGTACTCGAGGGACTTCTGCCAACCAACCCAACACTAAGGCAATACAAGTAATGTTATGCGAGACAGAATCTTCCTCCAACACAAACAAACAGACACAAATGATCTCTACACAAAAGTTATACATCGTTTAGATTACTACTATTCAATTTATGTACGGAAAATGACAACGAATACCAACACCCCCACAATCGGAATCAAGCCACTCTCATTAATGGTTGGACGAATTGGTGAAGAACTCTAAAAACAAACCTCTATCACCAACGACTAAGACAGAATACGACTGATGAGAGAGAGGAAGAGTTGTGCCACGATGGAACCCGTGAGAAGAAGAATTAAGCCGCGGTGGGACTCCTTCCTGGGTAACCTCAGACATGTAGATTAGCCAAACACTCGGGTAATGAGCACTAATGAGGATGTGATGTTGGCAAGTGGAGTAGGAAGGCTCAGTCAGTCAGTCACTAGTGTTAGACCCTTCATCCCCTTTATCGATCTTATACTTGTTACCTCGCCTTTATACCGCTGTTTTGTTTTCTTTTTACTATATATAATAACCTAATACGAGTATATCTATATATTGGTGTACTTTATATAGTAACCTAATACGAGTATATCTATATATTGGTGTACTTTATATATTCACTCACACAAAGTCTTCTGTTATCACCTAATATTTATTGTGGAAAATAATCTGGGCCACATAAGCCAGAATGTTTCTTTAAAACTTTAGGTTATCATAGAATCCCACCTGAGGGCTTATATTCTTTTATAGCTATATATATTTCAAGTGTACATCCAGTAGTGAAATACCACCTGGTCTATACCTGGCTCTTGCTCTCCAACTTTTACCCCACAGTACTCAGGGAACTAAAAGCTTTATGGACCAGGGATTGTGAAAGTTGGATCTATCTCCATCTATAAGTCTACCAGTAACAATTCCACATACACGTTTTTTGTCCTTCATCAAGTAACGATTTTATCTCTTAGTGTAGACAGTGACCACAATACCATCTGAGAAGTTCACTTAAATAATCACACAGACACTTCCGTTGGACATAGCCGTGAAAGTCACTCCATGGACGTTGAATAATAGTTTATGTTGTGAACAAATGAGAGGGATTTTGATTTCTCTATATTATACCAAGAAACAACAATTCTCAGTAAAAGAGAAGAATGGTTGTTTTGCAGCATAGTTTGGAGGAATCAGTATCCTTCCAAGTGTCTAAAACACACCACCACCTTAATTCAAACACCTAAGATGTAAACACACGAATAAAATCCATCTAGTGACGTCATTTCCGATTGCTTGATTCTGTATGTGCTTAACTTTTGGACACACACACACACACACACACACACACACACACACACACACACACACACACACGAGCATGGGGGGATGTTTGACTTTCCAGCTTTCACCCCGACCAGCTTGTTTACTGTCAGATGCATCATGAAACCGTACACTCTATATGTACAAAACAAATAAGTCTTAAAAATTTGATATATTTTTGCGATGACGAATTAACTCGGGCTGTTCCTTATCATAACAGTGAGTAAGACGTGAGAAAATTGATCAAAATATCCGGTGTGAGTCGCCTCTTTATAAGTGTAGCGAAACGTACCGTAACGTCGGCGACTGTACGTACCAGAAAGCAGAAATAGTTGGGGGTCCCACTCCTAATACCTTGACCTAAGCCTGATCTTCTCTGACGTTCCGTGGCTCAGCTTGAGGTGCTCTTTATTTCGGGGCAAAATTCTGTATATACATTCATTTAATTTTACGAAGCAAATAAATATTTTTTTTCTTTCCATTTCCTAACACGAGTAACAAAGTGTATTATAGTGCTTATATATATATATATATATATATATATATATATATATATATATATATATATATATATATATATATATATATATATATATATATATATATATATATATATATATATATATATATATATATATATATATATATATATTTTATCCTGGTGAAAATTCTAATGCTTATAAGTTTCAGTCTGTGTACAATTTTGGTGAAATTTGTCTAGTATTGCTTTACATTTATCGAAAAGACCAAGACATTTATTATTATTTTAATGATGAAGCAGCAGGTACATTTCTACCAAGTAAGTTAAAAAATACTGGAGTATAGCTTCATGTCTGGCTAACTGTACACGGAACACACACACACACACACACACACACACACACACACACACACACACACACACACACACACACACACAAACACAAACATATACACACACACACACACATACTAACACACACACACACATATAAACAAATATACACACACATTATGCACGTTGCAGCCCCATCCACCACACTGCAACAAGGTCACTTTAATATTTCACTAAAGATGAAACTGAGGTTAAGTCAATAAACCAACCTCACTCACTTTGCCAGGGGAGGTCACAGGTCACCACAAGCACTGTATTTACATCATAACATCAACATTGTCTTCATCATCATCACAATCATCATCATCTTAATACTACAATCGTCAATACTTATCATCATCATCATCATATTATAATCGTTGTCCGTCACCATCACCATCACCCTCACCACCACCCCCCTCCTCCTCATTATCACCTTCACCCTCACCACCATCCCCCTCATCACCCTCACCCTCATCACCATCACCTTCACCATCACCATCCTCATCATCAACCTTTACCAGGCAATGGTCGTCCACTGGCAGACAAGGTCCCGACCCAACATTGCCCCGCTCATCTCTATTTACTGTTGGTCTCTTGCAGTCAGTTCAGGTAAATTCTTTGATCTCATCCCTCAGTCAGTCTCTTCCTTCCTGGGTTTGTTTGCCTTGTTCATTTCTGTTCCCTTCATCCGTCTATTGTGCCACTAATCGGTTTTTTCTCTACACTATGATGGTGAATATCATCTGTCTATAATAATCAAACAAACTATACATGTGCTTGCTCGTATATATAGCTCGTCGCTCAATCAGAATTATAGTAATGATACAGTCAGTAGTATTCCACATAAATAATAAGTATAAACCTATGTACAGTCACGAGCACTAATACGTATACAGGTGTGCTTCGAATACCTAGAGACAGTAAATAAATGCACAATAACATCTCCACTGGACTTACTTCGTTGATGAATTAGACTGTTCGAAGCTTCAACCAAACCTGTATACATTTTAGTGCTCGTGAGTGTACAATACTTTTAATTAACAACTGAGTAAAGACTGTCACAAACTGGGCAGGATGTCAGCATTTACCTATCCCACACTTTATGCAGGAGGACTGAGAGAAGGTGTGCTGCAGGGAGACACAGTTATGATGCATGAAGCTATACATAACCCGCTGAGTTGGTTTGCCTATGTATGAATGACGTCTGTACTGAGGGATATTCAGACTAGCTTTTGTGGTTTTCCTGTGTGAGAATATATTGTATGCTAAGTTGATAGAGTACCGGTATACATAATGAAATAAATATAACCTACAACGAACGCGATAGGACAATTATTATAGTATTTCAAACTGACAAAGATTGATAAAAGTCCCAGACAAAATAATGTGCACACCAAGAACATGACTCTCGTGGGAACTCTAGACAGGTTTATACTCCACAGTCATGTACGGAAGATGAAAATTAAGAGCATACAACACCACAAGTCAAGCGAGTACACTGACCTATGGTGGTTGGTGGGTTGAGCGGACACGACTTTACTCCCAGCGTGTACGGTACTAGTTTTGTTAAGTGAGTTTTCTATTTATCCATTTTTACTCCTACAAAGACACACATGTACACGATACTTCATTATTCTCCTTGGCAGCCTCTGTCATTGTGTATCTCTCTATATATATACTGAAGAAGGCAATGGCGTGAGTTTGATAAATGTTGTTGAGATGATAGAGTAGCTTTTATATCTTTTTGTGGGAGTGAGTGAGGGAATGATGTGAGGGTGGGGTGGGGATAGGGAATGATGTGAGGGTGTTGGGGATAGGGAATGATGGGAGGGTGTTGGGGCTTGGGGAATGATGTGAGGGTGTTGGGGATGGGAATGATGGGAGGGTGGTGACGTGGGTGTGGGGGTGGGGGCTTCTCTTGACTTGGTTTCGTAATGGAAAAGCTCTTGTTGTTTTGATGGGCCAGGCTGCACACCACAGACTTGTTTATTCAAGAGACACTCATACCGTCGACTTGGATATGAGGGAAAGATAATGGAGAGAATGGGACTGAAGAGAGGAAAGAGGAAAATAGGACTAATGAAAAAAAGGAAAGGAGTAAATGGGACTGGGGTAAAAGAGAGGAAGGAGGAAAATGGGACCAATGAAAAAAAAAGGAAAGTATTAAATGGGACTGGGGCAAAAGAGAGGGAGGAAAATGGGACTAATGAAAAAAAAGGGAGGTAAATGGGACTGGGGTAAAAGAGAGGGAGGAAAATGGGACTAATGAAAAAAAAGGGAGGTAAATGGGACTGGGGTAAAAGAGAGGGAGGAAAATGGGACTAATGAAAAAAAAGGGAGGTAAATGGGACTGGGGTAAAAGAGAGGAAGGAGGAAAATGGGACTAATGGGAAAAAAAGGACAAGGAGGATAATAGGACTAGAGGAAAAGAGGGAATTAGGAGGAGAATGGGCAAGGTGATGATGATGATAGATTAGTACGAGTTGAGAATGATGCAAAGGAAGTGAAGGGAGAACAACAGAAAGGGTAATAGGAAGAAGGAAGACTAAACAAAATTGTGTAATAAGAGTTAATTAAGTAGAGAAGGGAGAGGAAGGAACAGAACAATATTTTGGACTGTTAGGATATCGTCACCAATTATCGTCATCATTGTCATCGTCCTCTTAATTGGGCATATATACCCCCGGTCTCGTGCTTCGTCTCACTAGTCCTTGTCAAGTGGTAATATCCTAGTATCCTTTTGGGCGAGACTCTATATAGGCATCCATTACAACTCAAGTATATCAGGCTTCATTGGATACGGACGAACGTGATCACTTGTTGTATATGGTTGGAGATGGATACAGGGAGGTACTTTATAAACGATGTTATTCTATATATTACATCTGAATACATCATTCGTTATATATTCTTTATATTTTTATTACTAACTGCGAGCAACTGTATACAGAGTGTATATAGTTCCCCTCTTTATTTTCTATCTGGGCTTCCTTAACACACACACACCTCGTCAGGATCACAGCTCATTTGAACTACACTGCCAAACAATTGAAAATCATTCATTAATTTTATATTCTCACCACTTCTCAACACAGACTAGCGAAGACTGGATGTTGCCACCCACAATTCAAGACTTTCTGGCCCTCGTGAAGGTCCAGGACAACGATAACCAAAGGGATTCAACTCCTCTTACCAAATGTCACCCAAACCACCAATGTCTCCCGTGTGCAACGCTGAAATATCACCAGAATTTAGGTCTGTCACACAGTCGATAGTGCTTGCTGCATATATATTCTTCCGAGCCTGTACAGTCCACCACAATAATTCTAGTTGGTACATGTATATATATATGTACTCACTCTCATTCTCATCATATCGTAAAACTGGGCTGTTTTGACGTCTGGAATCAAGAATTTCCTGGAGTCCTGAGGAACATAAAGCAACAGGTCGATATCCTATCGTGTTCATGAGTTGACAAGAGCAAAAGTTAGAAAGCTGCAAGTATTAACTAGAAGTGTAACAAAGTGTTCCTTCACCTCCACTAATGTGCCCACGACTCGCTGCACACACCACCACCTTGCATCCCAGGATTGATAGAGGGAGGAATGTAAAACGAACGGAGGAGCAGGCAGAGACAAAGAGATGCATTGGAGAACCAGTGGGGCGAACCAGAAAGCGAGAAAAGCAAGAAGTATAGAGATTGAAGAGAGCAAAAAATTAATGGAAAGCAATATTTGACGAATTGCAAACCTTCATTCAATATTACTACGGCATATTCCGATAGTGTAATAAATCACTTACTGGCACTAAGAACAGGTTGAAGAAACTGACGCTAAACTATCTTCCAAATTGTGCTACAAAACGGACCGTGGGTAACACTATGAATATATCGAAAATCATCAATATAAAGATGATTTTCGGAATTGTTAGAATGTATGTACACTCGCAATCCAAAATTTGTATCCAGGTCTTGTTGAAGTTTCGAATCATTTGACATACTAGTGAACCAATTACAACCCATATCCTGTTTCATATTGGCTTGAGCTCGCTTAATTAATTCTCGATCAGGCTATTCGAAGCAAACCTGGATACATATTTTGAATTGCGAGTGTACAGTTGCGAGCACTTATAACTGGTACATTCAGCATTGTCAGTGCCCATTTACTGAACCAATTACAAGTGCTGGCAATTATACATGTTGTAAGTTTAATTGGGGTCCAAAAGACTGCCCACCAATTACCAATTACTAAGATGGAAGGAAAGACAGTGTTGGTTGTGGATATTTGATCGTGGCTGTACTCAGAACTCTTCACGTGAAACACATTAAAGTTACCCCTCTTTGTTGTTATTCACATCTATAGTTTGTTTACAGTAAAGACGACCACATGTTTTACTATAATATCATACGGTTGAGTTTTATGAAGATGAATGAACTGACAGATTGGAGAGGATCAAAACTAGACTGATCAGATTATACCAACAAATGCTATCACTCGGCTATCATTCTTGTGTGTGTGTGTGTGTGTGTGTCTGTGTGTGTGTAACCATTTCTGTGCGAGAGAATGAGAGGGTGAGACAAGGAATAGAGAGAGGGTGAAACAGGGTACCAAACATCAGCTACGGTACACGGGAAGGGAAGGGAAGGGAAGGGAAGGGAAGGGAAGGGAAGGGAAGGGAAGGGAAGGGAAGGGAAGGGGACCAAGGTAACAGAAGGCAGGCAGCTTGAATGATTACAAGTGTCAACCTCCATATGTGTATCGGGCCAACGAAGGGTGTGGATGTGTATCAGAGAGAGAAAGTGAGAGTGAAAGTGAGAGAAAGTGAGAGTGAGAGAGAAAGTGAGAGTGAGAGTGGGAGAGAGATCTATAATACTGTGATAATGAAATCGATGAAAACTCGTAAATTTTCATAAGCGAAGTTTGGCATCCAGTTCTCTCAGTGATATATATATATATATATATATATATATATATATATATATATATATATATATATATATATATATATATATATATATATATATATATATATATATATATATAATGCACTAAAATAAACATGAAGACTACGAGATGAAAATTTTACTGATTAAAGAGGCCTAAAGATTCGTTACCAATTTGGAGGCCTCATATTTCTTCCAGACTACGCTACGTAACGAGCACCAATAATGAAAGGGAACTGTCTCGTGGTATAGGTTGGAGGGCCCAGTTTGCCTATAACAACTCCTCGCCTCACTGAAACCTCACATCATCTTTGTCGTAATATATTTAGCAATGTCGACTTCCTGCCTGTCCTCTGATGGTTGATATACATTACTTAATTAATAATGATAAGTATTGAAACATTTTCTGTATTGTATTGTATAGATGTCATTATATATATTTGTTGTTCTACGGCCAATGGTGTAAGAATCTTATACGTGCTACAACTTTGGGAATACTGTACACATCATTATTTACTACACTAATATAAATTATATTTGTTATTAAAGTCTCACCTACTCACACTAATGGCACCAACATTCACTTACTCTTATATTAGCTTCAACACTCTGGAATGAGTATCTGGACAGTGTGGGTGGTGATGTCAGTCAGTGTTTTGTTTTAATTGGGTCTCTTCCTTCCTTCACTTTCATAATGGTAATAATTATAGTTGTGAAAATTAGCTGTTGTTTAATTAATTGAGCGTAAGAGTGTGTAACTTTCCAATACATTCGAGCACTACTTGGTTCATTAGAATTGGCAGTATCTGTGTCCAAGAAAAACTATTACCAAACTTTCTCATTTTTCTGTGTTATTTTTATGAGCATCGAAAGTTTAGGCAATCGGCCGTAGTAGGAAGAAAGAAAACGATAATTGGGATCAGTGAGGCCTACACCAACTTAAAGGAGCCCTCTGGTGAGAAAGACGGGCATTATTTACTGACTAGTGTGTTAGGGACATCAGGCCTCCAAGATACCAAGTGAGTTTCCCTGTTATGGAAAAGAATCTTTGACGAAATATTTCATCACATCTGGTACCTGCCTGGGATTGATTAGGACAGAACTAATGGACATAGAGAGATGGATTAACTTTAAAGGTGAAGACACGAAGGACTCCATAACTACTGTTAGTTCGTCACCACATTCGATAAATAGAAATAAACTATGATTGATATATTATTATAATGAGTGAAAGAGTGAGAGATATATATATCATGGTGGCATCCTATCCATTTTCACTCAATCGAAAAATGAAATTAGTGTGTAATGCACCATTCTATAATCCTAATCAAAGTGGCGTAAGAGTCATTTAACCAGATAAATCATACCAATTTAAGATTAACGTCTGCTTTGTGTTGACGTATGTAATATAAAATGGAATGAGAGTCAATGGTCGTGTCGGGATGATAAAAGCTTTTCACTCTGAAAATTAACAATAGGAATGTACGGTATAGTCGTAGACAAAAATAATCATCAACATAGGAGTGACTCGTGGGAATGTTTAACAGCTTCTCTCTGTTCATTAGCTGAGAAACTTTAATAATGTTGATCAAGTACCATCTTCTAATTTACTACAAACAACTACTCGCTATTCAAAACATTATTATCACATGGGAACTTGAAAACAGAAGGTTTTTTTTGGTAAAGTTATATGTATTGAAACTTATGTGTATGTGCAAAGTAAGAGAAGTGGAAGGAGAGACAGTGATCGTGTTGTGTTGTGATGATAAAAGCTCTTCTCACTCTGGACTGTAACCATAGGAATATATAGTATCCATCACCAACGCTAGTGGCAAAATGGGTCCTTCCCAATAACAAATAAAGTGAACTATATAACAAATAATGAGGACCATCAGAGCAAGAGACAGAGACAGAGACAGACAGAGACACACACAGAGAGACAGACCGAAAGACAGAGAGACAGACAGAGAGACAGAGAGAGAGCAAGGGAACGAGATAGATAGATGGAAGGAGATATAAAATAACCTAGTACACCTAAAGAGCCAATTAAAAAGTCAGAGAGCCAAGGCTACATTTTGGTGCAGCATCACTTGACTGACAAACCCAAGTGGGAAGGAAAGCACCAACAAGCCTCAGTGAACCGACAAGTGTCCTTCACTACCCATCAAACACAGTGGGAGGGGGAGGGGGAAGGGGGGGAGAGGGGTTGTAAGAGTACTAATGGAAGAGGATGGGAGAGAGAGAGATGGCAGAAGGAAGGGAGGAAGGGAGAGTGAGGTGAAAAAAGGAAGGGAGGGAGAGGTGGCAGAAGGAAGGGAGGAGGAGTGAGTGAGGTGGCAGACGGAAGGGAGTAGAGAGAGAGGGAGTACTATTTGAGGAGGAGGAAGAGTATAGGAAAGTGATGATGATGAGAGAGGAGGGAGAGTAGGAAAGGATCGATGGAGGGAGGGAAATAGGCAGAGACTTGGGGAGAGATGGAAGGGATAAGGGGAGAGATGGAAGGGAAGAGATGACAGGAGAGGAGAGGAGAGGGAAGAGTAAAGGAGAGGGGAGGGAAGAGTAAAGGAGAGGGGAGGGAAGAGTGAAGGAGAGGGGAGGGAAGAGTGAAGAAGGAGGGGGGGGGGGGATGGTGAGTGTTGCAGTAGGCTATAGGATCAACCCATTTGAACTTCACTTTATAGTACAGTTTTAACACAAGTTTCGTCTCAGCTTCTTGTTCCTTCATTACCTCATAAACATCTGAGTACGTTGGAATAAAAACACGAACAACTTTGATCATGCTAGGAGATATAAACCCGAGCAGCTACATTATTCACAGACATAAACCACAGCAGAGGGAAGAGCTACAAATGCCCCCCTCGCCTCCTCTCCCTCTCCTCATAAAACAAAAATAAACAGAGAGAGATTCTATTACTTCAGAGGGTCTGTCGCTGTCGGTCAACTGGAGGGCTACTGTTGATGCCTGTAAACTATATGACATAACAGTTCCCCCATCCGTATAATGTGCATGGTAGTGGTGGTAATCTGTTTCCTGGCATAACTTGGAGGAATCAGTAGCCCTCCAATTAATTCGACCACAAGAGATGACCCCCTTAACTTACAAACAACAGCAAACAATAGCAAACAACAGCACCCCCTTCACTCTTAAATGTTACATCGAGACAAATGCCTTTTAAAAATAGATTTGTTTACAGAGGAAAAAAATTCATACAGGTCTAATTCTTAAATGTTATATTGAGACAAATGCCTTATAAATTTATATATTTACAGGGAAAAAAATATATATATAGGCCTACAAATCCCATCGTCCAAGACCCTTCCTTATTACTAAACTCATTATTAAAAGAGGTAGTATACTTTTGGTACATTGGAGCGCCTTGATCCCTCTAAAATATACCAGGAAACAGGACCAGCTTAGCAAAATTAGTGGTTGCCTGTTGCCTGGCATAATTTGAAGGAAACATTAATTTGGCCCGGATTTCATCGTCGCTGTGCTACCCCCTGAAACTCATTATTAAACTCATTACTACACTGAGGGTGCATAGGACCAGTCGAACATCACAAAGGTATATACAGTACCTCAATCCTACACACCCAATACCAACAAAACTAATATAGACATTTAATGACGTATTTTGAACAAGTTCCCATACAAACAGTACATGCAATTGGGAAGTAGGCTAATATATATATATATATATATATATATATATATATATATATATATATATATATATATATATATATATATATATATATATATATATATATATATATATATAAATGGTATTGGATTCACTCTCATATATACTACATAAAACTATAATAAAATAAATAAAATAAGATAGATAAATAAAAATATAAATATAAATCGCGTATATTTATAATGTAAATAAATATAAACATCAATGAATAAATAAAAACATACTATAATATAACCAGCTTCTAACACAATGAGTAATTTTTTATTCCAACCCCCCCCCCCCACACACACACACACTACTAGGTATAAAAATAACTATAATTATTTTCACCCTTATCAACTTACACATAAAGGGACTCCAACTAAAAAAATAGGTAGGAAAACAGACCAGTGAATAGGACATGATGGTGATGGTGATGATGATGATGATGATGATGATGGTGGGAGAGTGGCGTCTTGTCTTGGCTATGGGACGAAAAAAAAAAAAAAAAAAAAAAAAAAAAAAAAAAAAAAGCGAGACAGGATAGTGACGGCCGACTTTTTCTTTCCCTTTAAGGTGAAAAAATAAGTGTCGAGAATGAAATGCAATGGTGAAAGGAAGGAGTTTAGTGGCACTTGTTCCCGACGGAGAGGCATGGGTCCCACCACCTCTTATTATAGGAAGGTAAGGGTGAATCATTAATTTATCACCGGTATAAGAGGTAAAGAATAAGGGATGGAGGGTAAGAGGTCGAGAGGTAGGGAAGGAGGTAAAGAGGAAAGGGATGGAGGGAAGGAGGTAAAGAGGTATGGATGGAGGGAAGGAGGTAAAGAGGAAAGGGATGGAGGGAAGGAGGTAAAGAGGAAAGGGATGGAGGGAAGGAGGTAAAGAGACCTACATATTGCATACAAAGGCATACATACTTCTTTGATCAGGATTCAAAGAGCTCAAGAAAGAATACAACCGAGATACATTAAGGCAGATTGGGATGGTATCGAATTTAACCCACATAGGAAAAAAAAAAAAAATCACAAAGGAAAAGGATAATGGATAAATTCATATGATAAAATAAAAAAAACCTCTAAGACTGTCTTATGCTCCATATCAATGTATGGATAATAAACTAAACTATACGCAAGAGGACACGAGGACATGACTTTAGAACCTGACTGTACACTAAGTCTAGAGGGGGGAGGGGGGATGGGGGGGGGGGGGAGGGACTTTGCACTAGGTCCAAAAATTGTAGCCAAGTGGTAAAGCCTTAGGAGAAGATTTAGAGACGGTGACTGTGGAAAGTTTAACTGGACTGCAGATAGTAGGAGGAGGAGGAGGAAGAGTAGAGGGTGGAGGAGGAGGAGGAGGAGGAGGAGGAGGAGGAGGAGGAGGAGGAGGAGGAGGAGGAGGAGGAGGAGGAGGAGGAGGAGGAGGAGGAGGAGGAGGAGGAGGAGGAGGTGGAGGAGGAAGGTGAGGAGGTGGAGGAGAAGGAGGAGGTGGAGGAGGAGTAGGAAGAGGAGGAGGAGGAGGAGTTGGTGTTGTAGGGAAAGTGGAAAAGGAGGTCGTGGGAATAGAGATGGAAAAGCAAGGAGAGGAGGAGGAGGAGAAGCATGAAATGGAAAAAAGACACAGAATAAGTGGTAGTTGTTGTGGAGAAGAAAGAGAAAGAGGAGAGGAAGAAAGAGAAAGAGGAGAGGAAGAAGAGGAGATACAGGAGAGGGGAGGGGCTTGTTGTATTTCTGACTGTTAACAGATGGCACTGTGGTCGCTGGTGCAGACAGTGTGTGTGTGTGTGTGTCTGTGTGTGTGTGTGTGTGTGTCTGTGTGTGTGTGTGTGTGTGTGTGTGTGTCTGTGTGTGTGTGTGTGTGTGTGTGTGTGTGTGTGTGTGTGTGTGTGTGTGACGGGAGGAGGTAAAGAGGAAGGGATGGAGTGAAGGAGGTAAAGAGGAAGGAGTATGGAGGGTAAGAGGTAGAGAGGAAGGGATAAAGGGAAGGAGGTAGAGAGAAAGGAATGCAAGGAAGGAAATAAAGAGGAAGGGAAGGAGGTAAGGAAATAAAGAGGAAGGGAAGGAGGTAAGGAGGGAAGGAAATAAAGAGTATGGGGTGGAGAGAAGTAGGTAAAGAGGAAGGGATAGGGGATAGGAGATTATTATAGAGGAAGGAATGAAAGGGACAGACTCAACTCTTTCACACCTTCCCCCTTCACCACCTATTCCATTACTACAGGCTATAATACATCCAGCCTTAATTAAAACAACGATTAAAATAAGTATAATTAACTACACTGGCTGATTATTGCACTACACATACTTACACTAACGATAATTATTAAAACTGTGATTAAAGTTAGGATAAAGATTACATTATTGATAACTACATCTCGTGGTTAGAAGGAATAGAAAGATGGAGGAAAGATAAAGGAAGAGGGAAAAAGGAAGGGAGAAAAGAGAGGGAAAAAGGAAGGGAGAACAGAGAGAGAGAGGAAGGAAGAAAAGAAAGGGAAAGAGGAAGGGAGAAAAGAAAGAGGGAAAGAGAGAGGAAAGAAAGTGAAAGAGGAAGGGAGAACAGAGAGTGAAAGAGGAAGGAAGAAAAGAGGAAGGAAGAAAAGAGGAAGGAAGATAAAAAGGGAGAGATAAAAGAAAGAGGGAAAGAGAAAGGAAGATAAAGAAGGAGAGAGAAAAGAGAAAATATAAAGAAGGAGAGAGGATAGAGAGAAGACAAGGACGCCAGAAACTTCACCAACCAACTCGAGGGAGGATAAGTAACTGTGCCAATATTTGTGTATGAACTTAAGGTCCAGGCAGCCACTTGGTCAACTCGCACAAAAATCTAATTGGTTAGTAGCAGTAGAATCGAACCCGAGGTAGAAGTTTGGCAGTACTGTGTGTGTGTACAGTGTGTGTGTGAGTGTGTATAGTGTGTGTGTGAGTGTGTGCAGTGTGTGTGTGTGTGAGTGTATACAGTGTGTGTGTGTGTGTTTGTGTGTATACTCGTAACTCCCAGGGACGTATGATGGCCAAGGGGTAACTAGTATACTAACAGTACATTGGAGCGTCTTGATTCCTCCAAAGTATGCCCAGGAAACAGAACCAGATGAACAAAAGCAATGATGTCCTGTTGCTTGGAATAGTTTGGAGGAATCAGCTGCTACAGAACAAACTACAACCACCAACACTGAATTACCTCCTTCATAATGCATACAAATTTACGCCCCATATACCAGGCACTAACAGTTATGACGACAAATGATTTAAGTTACGTCATTCCCCAGTTATAGTGAAAAATACGAGTAATGAATGGGTCTTTATTAACGCCATCCCACAACAGTTTATACAAGTAATGGCTCCTCACAGTAACTACACTTAGCTGAGAAGTCTGGACACATTAGAATTACCATATGAAAAGGAAAGGTTAGGCTCCAAGATTCTGAGGGTGTGGAAGGATGTTAAAAGGGAGTCAGTCAGTCAGTCATATATATGTATGTATGTATGTACAGTTTGGGCAAGTAGAAAGTGCAAGACAAATTTGGCTGTACATGGCAATATTTGTCAATTCTTTGTAGTATAATCCCACGTATAATTATATTTTGTTCTTAGAATAACAAGAGATAGCTGTAACCCCTGCTCATGAACTTTCAGCAATGACTGTACACCTTCCCACAAATAATAAAAATACACACATTAATATAACTACACGTAAACCCTCATACAAAATAAAAAATAAAAAAACAAAATAAAATAAAAAATAAAAAACAAAATAAAATAAAAAATAAAAAATAAAAAATCGATTCGATTCTATATCATGGTTGAGTGGCTGAGGCCGTGATTCCCTTTCATCTGCTCAGAACTGTACATCCGTGAGAGACAGATCTGTTAGTGGCCTGAAGGAGGGAAGGAGAATGAAAGAGAAGATATGTGTGACGTCTTTGGAATACGACCAGCATACCAACTAACACCTTATTCAGATTAGATGCTCCACTCTCTATTCCTACCTCCATATTCCTCCTGTTTCTCTATCTATCTATCTGTCTATCTGTCTGTCTGTCTGTCTGTCTGTCTGTCTGTTTATCTGTCTGTCTGTCTGTCTGTCTGTCTGTCACGTCACTAATCTAAAAAAATTCCCGAGTCAACGAAAAGTGACGTAAATAAATAAGGTTTACAAACAGAGGTAATAACAACAACAACACGAGACAAACAAACAAGTGAAATGTCCCTTACGCCCTTCTGACTCCAAACCAACGTGGGTATTGGAATGAGATTAAAGACGAAAGCTTCAGAACATGAGTGGCGTATAAACCAGCCAAGCGAAACTATTCTTTACGCCTCTGGAACGTCTGGAACTGTCCTGGAAGGGGGTCATATATCAAGATAATGTTCCAGAATTGTGGTGGCCTTTGAATTTTGAATATTTACTGTATGTAGTTTTTTTTTCTCCTCCATCTCTCTCAACCATATAGGGGGTAGACTTTTTTTCCTCCTCGGATACCAGTTTTTCGAAATTGATGAATGAAAGAGTGTATGAGTGAATGAATGAATGAAAGAGTGTATGAGTGAATGAATGAATGAAAGAGTGTACGAGTGAATGGATGGATGAATGAGAGTGTATGAGGGTACGTGTGGATGAATGAGTGTATGAGTGTATGAATGAAAGACTACCAATGAATGAATGAAAGACTATACGAGTGGATGAATGAAAGACTGTACGAGTGTATGAATAAAAGTCTGTATGAATGAATGAATGAAAGTCTGTATGAGTACGTTTTGATAGATGGTGTGACCTATCTATCTATCTATCTATCTATCTATATTATTTTAACTGTGCTCCTCATTCTATCTATCTACCTATCTATCAATCAATTTACTCCCATCTCACTTTTAGCTGTGCTCCTCATTCTATCTATCTATCTATCTATCTATCTATCTCATTCGCCTCTGCCACACAATGTAATGTTCTCTTTCTTTTCTCTCTCTCTCTCTCTCTTTTTATCTCTGTCACAGTCCTATTTTTGACAATTATCTCTTCTCACTGCCTAATTAACTGCAGATTTCATTCTCCTTTTATAATTCCGTATTCTGTGTCCCGCCTCTCATCTCTTATTATCAGCAGGCTCATTATTATTTTTGTTTTCCTCATTATCTCTCTCTCTCAATGTCTCTCTGTCTCTCTCTGTCTCTGTCTCCCTCTCTGTCTGTCTCTCTCTCTCTTTCTCTCTACCACTCTCTCTCTCTCTACCACTCTCTCTCTCTCTCTCTCTCTCTCTCTCTCTCTCTCTCTCTCTCTCTCTCTCTTTTTCAATATACCTTTTCATTTCCGTTCTTTTTTCCTCTTTCATATTCTCTAATGATCCCATCCTCCCCCTCAGAGAAACACTAACAACATACTCCTCTCCTCTTCCTCCTTCTCCTCCTCTTTTCTCCTCTTCCTCCACCTCTACTTCCTCCACCTCTTCTTCCTCCACCTCTTCCTGCTCCTCCTCTTCTTCCACCTCTTCCTGCTCCTCCTCTTCTTCCTCCACATCTACTTTCTCCTACTCCTCCTCCTCCTCCTCCACCTCTTCTCGCCTCCTCTAACATACTCTCGCATATTTCCTCTCTACGACACACTCAGGTTAACACAACATACTTTCTCAGCATACACTCTCTCTCACCACCACCTCCTCCTCCTCCTCCTCCTCCTCCTCCTCCTCTTCTTCTTCCTCCTCCTCCTTTCACATTCACCACATTATCACATATCTTGTCTTTATGATACCACACTTCAAGGCCTCTCTTAATAACTAACGCACACACACACAAACACACACACACACATATGCAAGCACACTCACTCTCTCACACACACACAAGCACTCGCACTCTTTCTCTCTCTCTCTCTCTCTCTCTCTCTCTCTCTCTCTCTCTTAAACCACACGTACAGTACATTCCAGAGATAAATATTCTCACCTTTCTCTCTGTATGTATGTCTGTCTGTCTGTCTATGTCTATTTGTCTGTTTGTCTGCATGCCTCTTTCTGTCTCTGCCTGTCTGTTTGTCTCTCTCTCTGTCTATTTGTTTGTCTGGCAGTGTGTCTCCTCTACCATTCAAAATCAATCTTCCTTCTTTTCTGTGTCCATGTGTGTACGTCAAAGAGCTATAAATTTCAACCACACAATCTTACCCTCTCAGTCCCACCACTCTCTCTCACTCACTCACTCACTCTCTTTCACTCACTCACTCACTCACTCACACACTCACTCACTCACTCTCTCTCAGCCCTTTCACTCACTCACTCACTCTCTTTCACTCACACACTCACTCACTCTTTCACTCTCTCTCTCTCAGCCCTTTCACTCACTCACTCACTCTCACTCTCTCTCTCTCTCTCTCAGCCCTTTTACTCACACTCACTCACTCACTCTCTTTCACTTTCTCTCTCTCTCTTTCACCCCCTCAGTCCCTTCACACACACACACATACACACACACATACATTCTCTCTCTCTCTCTCGCTCTCTCTCTCTCTCTCTCTCTCTCTCTCTCTCTCTCTCTCTCTCTCTCTCTCTCTCTCTCTCCAGGCTACCAACTCTTCCACAAAGATAGAGAAAACAGAGGGGGTGGTGGTGTGCTGTTGTATGTAAAGAACTCCATCAAATCGATGACCTGCAACATCACATCGAACCACGAGCTCCTTGGAGTTGACCTAGAAATAGGCACTGCAAAATACCGAACCCTGCTGCTTTATAGACCCCCTGGACAACTCAGTGAGATCGACAGGGACCTGTACCAGTTGCTGGGTGAACTAGTGGACGGCAGGGTGTGCATCCTTATGGGGGACTTCAACACACATGTTGACTGGGAAACCAGAGAGCCCTCTGCTGAGAACACACCACTCTTGAAGTTTGTAAATGATGAATTCCTCACTCAGTGGGTAAGGGAGCCAACAAGAGGTGATAACATACTCGACTTGGTCCTCACCTCTGAGGATGACATCATTCAAGACCTCTCTGTAAATGAAGAAATAGGTGGAAGCGACCACAAGCTTATAAGATTTTTAGCTAAAGTCCCTAATATGGAGATCGTGACCCCGGTGCATAGAAAATTAGACATGGGGAGAGCGAACTTTGCAGGTCTTCGTGAAGGCGTTGCTGAAATGGAACTAGAGGAGGGAGAGAGTGCTGATGATCTGTGGAGGTCATTCTTGTCTTCCTTCATGGAGCTTCAGTCGTGCTTTATTCCTCTGAAGGGAACAGGTCAGAAGTTCATTCAACCGAAGTGGTTTAATCGGGAAATCCGTAACCTACTAAGGGAGAGGAGAACAGCATACCGTCGAGCGAAGACATCTGGGGACTTTGACGATCATAGAAGACTGAATCGAAATGTGAAGTCCAAAATAAGGGCGGCTAAGCGTGCTGAGGAGGTCCGTGTGGCTAGACTCTGCAAAGAGAACCCCAAGGAGTTTTTCAGTTATGTGAATGGCCGTAAACCAATCCGACGCAGGATCGGTCCCTTGGTGAATGAGGATGGAGCATTGATGCACTCTGATGCAGAAAATGCTAACCTCTTAAATGAGTACTTCTCTTCAGTGTTCTCTGAGGAGAGTGGTCTCATTCCTGAACCTTTGGACTTCTCCAGTGAGAAGTTGGAGTCAATGGTCTTCACCCGAGAAGAAATTGAGAGAAAAATATTCGAATTAAAGGCAAACAAGTCCCCCGGTCCGGATAGGTTCTTACCTAGAGTGTTGAAAGAAGTGCATGGTGAAGTATCACGGCACCTGTGTACGGTCTTCAACAGGGTATTTCAGACTGGATGCATTCCTAGAGACTGGCGTGAGGCAGAGGTGACTCCTATCTTCAAGAAGGGAGATGCTAGCCAACCGTCAAACTACAGACCCATCAGTTTAACCTCGATAGTCTGTAAACTCATGGAGAGCATCATGGTGGACAAAATAACGCAACACTTAGAATCAAATTTGCTACTGAGGGGTTCCCAGCATGGGTTCCGGCAGCACCGGTCAAGCCTCACAAATCTAGTGGAATTCTTCCATTTTGTTTTCAGTGAGCATGATCAGGATAAAGCGGTCGATGTTGTCTACTTAGACTTTCAGAAAGCCTTTGATAAGGTACCCCACCGCCGCCTCCTTCGGAAAGTGCGTGCACTGGGCATAGACGGAAATGTGGCAAATTGGATAGAGAACTGGCTAAGTGACAGACGGCAGCGGGTAGTAGTGAATGGACAGGCTTCAGAGTGGGTTCCCGTTACTAGCGGTGTTCCCCAAGGTTCTGTTCTGGGACCACTACTGTTTATCATCTATGTTAATGATATGGATGGTGACATGGTTGCCAAGATTTCCAAATTCGCCGATGATACTAAGCTTGGTATGAATGTCGCGAAAGAAGGAAATACTACCCGCTTACAAGAAGATCTTAGGAAGATCGGGGAGTGGTCTGACACGTGGCAAATGCCATTTAACGTGAACAAATGCAAAGTTATGCATATAGGCCACAGAAACCCCCGAACAGAGTATACCCTTAAGGGCAATGCTCTCGTAAGCACTGATACTGAGAAAGACTTGGGTGTAACTATCACTAGCGACCTCAAGTTTTCAAAGCAGTGTATTGAGGCAGAGAAGAAAGCCCAAAGGATGTTAGGGTACATAAAGCGGCAGTTTGGA
>JAWZYT010006305.1:0-15000 GCA_034508575.1 Petrolisthes manimaculis | reverse complement strand
TTAGTAGTAAATCTGGAGCAACTGAATCCTCCAAACTATTTTTCCAAGCAACAAAACCAAACACCATTATTTTTGTTTATTTTTGTTTTGTTTCTGTTTCCTGACATACTTTGGAGGAATCACGAGACATAAATGTACCAAAAAGTGAATTACCACCTTAAGGGGGTGTGGGAATAGGGGACAGGCTTGGGGAGGACTGCAGGGGTGCGGGAATAGGGGGACAGACTTGGGTTGGGTAGAAAGCCTGTCCCCTATTCCCGCAACCTCCTAACCCTCCAAACTCCCCCCCACCCACCAAGCCTGTCCCCCTACTCCTGCACCCCACAAACCCCCCCCCAATTACCGAGAAAGGATAATATAGAGGAGTTGAGAATATACCATACACTCTTTAGGTTGAACTGGAGGGTTATTGAGTCCTCCAGGCAACAGGATACCTCAGTGGACGAGTAGTGGTTTTGTTTCATGGCACAGTTTGAAAGGAATCAGTAGCCCTCCAGTTTTACCACGAGAGAGTATGCCTTAAAGGGGAAATGTTGTGTTGGTATATCTGGAGCAACTGAATCCCCCAAACTATTCGAAGCAACAGAATACTATTATTTTTACTCTTCTGGTCCTGTTTCCTAGCATATTTTGGAGGAAACGAGGCACTCCAATGTAACAAAACCGAATTATCCCCTTAATTAAGGACCCTGAGATCGTGTATGGGGATTAAATGCTTCTAATTCCTCCTGACTATGCCACGAAACAAGCTTCTTCCATGTAGGTGGTGTTTCGTGGTAATATTTGAAGGACTCATTTACCTACAATTTTCTTCATGACTACATCACAGGGTCACTTTAAGTACAGTAATGAGTGTAGGTAGGGGACTTGGAAGCGAGGAAAGAGGAGAGAGGCAAAAGAAGATTACATTATGGATGAGTAGGGAGGGATAATGAGGATTGATTGATGGATATTAGGTGCCGCAACATCGAGGTCCTATAGCGCCAGAAAAAGGTGATAGAGAGGTGTGACAGCAAGCAGGAAGGAAATAAAATGAAAAGAGGGACAGTTGAAGAACTGAAAGATGGGAACTATTTAGTCTGGTCTTTCACTGGCGACCTCCTAGCATGGGAAGCCCTCTCTCCCCGATATCGGGGCAGGGCAGGGGCCGGAGCCCCCTCTAGTCTAGCTCGCCAGGTCTCAGAGACACACAAGCCCCCCCCACCTCGGCAAGGCGGTTCCCGTTAGGGGGGGGGGATAATGAGGAAGGAGAAACGAACTGAGTAAGGATTATGAGGCAGACATGAGGCACAGATTTAGTGAGTTGTAGGAGGAAGTATAATTTAAAGTTTAGAAGGAAAGAAATAACAAAATAGAGAACATGTTACGAAGGGAATGAACAGACGAAAAACTACTGGAGAAAAAATATGATAAATGTTGAGGATTTGAAAAAGTGCTGTGGAAGAGACGAGGAGAGAAAACCAAAAATAAGAAGACCAGAAAAAAAAAAATGGAAAGAAAAGAAACGAGAAAGTGAAGAAGATAAAGTTGATGAAGGGATGATGAGAATACGAGTTAAGGAAGGCAGCTGAACGAGGGACAATTGATGGATGGATGGGGAGGGGGAATTGAAGAGAAAATATAAGGAAGGGGAAGTGAATGTAGAATAACTGACGAGGGAAAAAAGGGAGGGAGAGAGAGAGGAAGGAGAGGGAGAGAGGAGGAGGAGGAATGATACCCGAGGGAGAAATGATTAAGTGATGAAGAAATGGAAGGGTGTGTGTGTGAGACAGAGACAGAGAGACAGTGAGATAGATAGATAGATAGATAGATAGAGAGAGAGAGAGAGAGAAAGAGAGAGAAAGATAGAGAGAAAGAGAATACCTATTACAACTCCTCTTTACAATCCTTCCCAACCAACCAACCAACCCACACGCACAATGCCAACATGTTTTCAGAAAGGTTTGCCAGCTGTAACTCTCCTCAGTGGTGGTAATCCGTTAAGTATTGAACAGTAACAAAACTAACCATACCCTTATCTTCTCCTACGATAATAATGAGACTTTTAGTTGATGTGAAAAAGGCAAGGGGATGGAGAGGGTAAAGATGAAAGAGTGGCAAGAGAGGATAGGGATTAAAGGATAACAATAAGATATAGTGGGGTGGGAGGAAGGAAGGAAGCGGGGGAGATTAGGTTGTGTAACTAGGCATAGAAGGGAGGGAGGGAAGGAGATAGGAAGAGAGGGAATGAGAGGGAGGGAGGAAGGGAGGGAGGGAAAACAATCTGTGGAAGTAGGGAGTAGGGGTGGGAGGAGAAAAGATAGTTGCGAAACTACGTAGGGAGGGAGGGAGGGGAGGCAGGGAGGGTAAGTTGTAGAAGTACATGAGGAGGGAGGGAGGGAGGGAGGAGAGAAGAAGAGGAAATATAAGTGGTGTAAGTGGTGAGGGAGGAAAGATAAAATGTTGTGGAAGTATGAGAGTGAGGAGATGGCAGCATTGGGTATCAATTAACGGGGTAATAATACACTTTTTGTTCATTATAGCGTTTTGATTCCTCCAAAGTATACATGTCAACAAACGGGATAAGATAAGTAAAAATAATGGTGGCCTGCCTGTTGTTTGGCATAGTTTGGAGGAAACGGTTGGTCCAGATTTACCATACACTTTATATACTATCCCTTAAGGTCATATGAGGGGAGGGAGGGAGGATAATAATGTAGATGATGATGGAGGGTCGAGGGATGAGGGAGAGGTGGGAGAGGGGAAAAAATACGAGTTGATGAAAGGAGGGGAGAGGAGAAAAAGCTGGAGGGTAAGAGTTGATGAAGGAGGGGCATGGGGGAAGTAAGGTGGGGGAGAGGAGGAAGGATGAAGGAGGGGGAGGAAGGATGAAGGATATACAAGGAAGGAAGGGGAGGGGGTGGAAGGATGAAGGAGATACAAGGAAGGAAGGAGAAGGGGTGTGGTGGGAGAAGGAAGGGGTAGGGTGTGTAGGAAGGATGAAGGATATACAAGGAAGGAAAGGGGAGGGCGTGTGAAAAGGATGAAGAGATACAAGGAAGGAAAGAAGAGGGAGGGGGTGTGGAAGGATGACTGGATAGGAAAAACAGTAGAGAAAGGATGAGACGACGATAAAGGTGATAGGATTAAGGAAGGAGGGAGTGAGGTAAGGGGAAGGGGAAGAATGAGGGGGAAATGAAGAGGTGGGAGAGAGAGGGGAAAAACGGAGATAAGAGAAGTAGGAAATGAGAGTGGGGGGAAGAGTGGGAGGGGAAACAGAGAGGGGAGGAAATAGAAAGGAAGTTGATAAAACACTGATATATATAGGGTGGTGAGGAATGAAGGAAATATAGGAATGCAGGAAGGAGGAGATAGAATGAGTCCTGATAAATGAAGGGATAAGAGAGGAATGGGATGAAGACAGATAAAGGGACTGTATTCCTAATCCTTTAAAGACCCAGTGATCGTGTATGGAAATTGGAGGCTTCTGTTCCTCCTGACCATGCTACGAAACAAGATCCTTCTATAAGGTGGTGTTTCGTGGCAATATTTGAAGGACTCATTTGCCTCCAATTTTCTGACTACATAACTGGGTCCCTTAAGAGGAGAGTACAATTTTGGTACATTGGAGTGCCTTGATTTCTCCAGAGTATGTCAGGAAACGAAATCAGATGAAAACAAAATCATGGTGGCCTGTTGCTTGGAATAGTTTGGAGGTATCAGTTGCTCCAGAATTCCCAACACTGTACTCTCTCCTTAAGGGTCACAACTGTAAGCCCCCGATCAGGACAATAGGGTGTAGTGGTTGGATCAGACGGTGTGGTATTTTTAGGTTACTATACAATGCACATTATCGGGTTCATCAGAAAAAAAAAAAAAAAAAAAAAAGATACACGCCCAGGGAATAATATTAATCTACTTAGATCTTTTTTTTTTTTTTTTTTTTTTTTCCTGTCTTTGTGTTGAGTAGAAATATGGTTGGTTCGGAAGATGAAAAATTGTGTGTGTGTGTGTGTGTGGTGTGTGTGTGTGTGTGTGTGTGTGTGTGTGTGTGTGTGTTTGATTGTGTGTGTGTGTGTGTGTGTGTGTGTGTGTGTGTGTGTGTGTGTGTGTGTGTGCGTGCGTTTGATTCTGTGTGTTTGATTGTGTGTGTGTGTGTATGTGTGTGCTTGAAATAGAGAGAGGAGAAATAAAATGTATGTTGCGTGTATGATGGAATCAGAGAAAGGAGAAAATAGATTGAAAGAGGCGAAGGAAGGGAATGAATAAGAAATGTGGAAAAAAATAAAGCACAGAGGGCAAAAGGAGAAGAGGAGAAGAGGAGAAGAGGAGAAGAGGAGGAGGAGGAGGAGGAGGAGGAGGAGGAGGAGGAGGAGGAGGAGGAGGAGGAGGAGGAGGAAGGAGGGAGAGAGTCAAGTGAGGAAGGATGTGGTGGTATAAAAGTTTAGGAAAGAGGACTGGGATTGGAGGGATGAGAGCAAGGAGGAAGGAAAGTTGAGTTAGGAGGAGGAGGAGAACGAAGGAGAAAAGAGAAGGAGAAAGAATGCTGGTGGGGGGGGGGGGAGGATGTGGGGGGGGGAGAAGGAGGAGAAGGAGAAAAGAGAAGGAGAAAGAATGCTGGTGGGGGGGGGGGGGAAGGAGAAAAGAGAAGGCTGCTGGGGGAAGGATGTGTTTGGGGGAAAGAGAATCTGAGGAGGGATGGAGGAGAATAAAATTGAAGGAGGAGGAGGAGGAGGAGGAGGAGAGGAGGAGGGAGGAGGAGGAGGAGGAGGAGGAGGAGGAGGAGGAGAGGAGGAGGAGGAGGAAGGAGAGGAAAGAAAAAAAAAACAAGGAATCCCGGGGGAGGAAGGAAAGAAGAGGAGGGGGAGATGTTGAGGAGTGGGTTTGGAAAGAAATGCTGAGGGAGACAGAACAGGAAAAAGAGGAGAGGAAATGTTGAGAAGTGGAAGAGTGGAAGGAGGAAGAAAGTGGAGATTTAGGACAAAACGACGGGAATGAAAAGTGTGGGAAAAGGTGTGGAAAGAGGTTAAGAAAAGAACAACATATAGAAAGAAGAGAGGTAGAGCCATAATTGAGGGAAAAGAGGGAGATAAAGATAATGGAGAGGCACGATGAAAAATAATGGACATAAATATATATATACAGAGAGGGAGAAAGAGAGAGAGAGAGAAACAGAGAGAGGAGATCAGAGAAAACACAGAGAGAGGAGAGCAGAGAAACAGAGAGAGAGGAGAGCAGAGACAGAAAAATACAGAGGCGAGCAGAGAAAAGAAGAGGAGACATCGGAGAGCAGAGACGAGAGAGCAGAGACAGAGACAGAGAGATAGAGACAGAGAGACAGAGAGATAGAGACAGAGAGAGATAGAGAGAGATAGAGACAGAGACAGAGAGAGATAGAGATGAGAGCAGAGAAAGCAGAGAGAAGCGAGGCAAAAGCAAGCTAACCTTACCATTGAAGTGCTGGTCAGAAATGTCTAGAATTTTAAAGTGACCTACCTGCCTACACTACACTACACTCCCTGGTGGTCGCTCCCCAAAGGACTGACTGGATTTCTAGATGTGAAGAAGAATAACGAATGCAATGGTTCACTCGCTGGAACCTAACCACCAAATACCAACATACCACATCTTTTGTCCAATTAAGACCACAACACACACCTGCAACACACACACCTGTCAAATATAAACCACTAAGGTCTCCACACCAATGTATAAACCTAAAACCAACACACCTGCACCACACACCTGTCAAATATAAACCATTAAAGTCTCCACACATATGTATAAACCTGAAAGAAACACATCTGTACCACCACACACCTGTCGAACATAAGCCACTAAGGTCTCGACACACACATGAAACCTAAAACCAACACACCTCCACCACACACACCTGTCCAACATAAGCCACTAAATTCTCGACAGACATTTGCCTAAGTAAGATGACAACAGCTGCATTAAACAAACAACACTCCTGACAGCCACCAACACCAACGACCCTCCCCTCTGCCAACTTGTCTTTATCTTACCCAACCCATTCCACCACTAACAGATGCCTTTACAGAAGCAACAGATGGTAGCAATTAGGCGGGACGGGTAATGGGAAAAGATGAAGAGAGGGGAGGAGAGTACAAAAATGAAATATAGAGTATAAAAGGGGAAGAAGGCAAAAGGGGAGAGCGGAGTAAAAGGAGAGGAGCGGGGATGGGACGAGAAGAGAAAGGAGGAAATGGGAGGAGAGGAGAGGAGAGGAGAGGAGAGGAGAGGAGAGGAGAGGAGAGGAGAGGAGAGGAGAGGAGAGGAGAGGAGAGGAGAGGAGAGGAGAGGAGAGGAGAGGAGGAGATAGAACGAGTGAGGAAATGGTAGGAGAGGAGAAAAAGAGAGGCGAGGGGAAGGGACAAAAATAGAAAAGAAAAGGTGGGTCCGGTACAGTGAGGGACATAAGTACGGTTACTGTCTCTTGGCTCTCACTTCACTATCTCTTAACAATAAAGGTAAATGGATAAATTATACGGTACTGTGGTTGTTCTCTCGCTTCGGCTTCGTTAATATTACTTTCGAGACTCAATAGATGCAAATATTAACCAAAAAATAAGTCTTCCCACATCGAGAGCAATAAACAACGAAGGCAAATGGCAGAACGTAATTATAATATGCATGACTCCGATGGTTATGATAATTGCAGCCATTTATATCCTGACAAAGGCCGAGCAAAGTACCAGACAAACGTTGCGTCGTGTGTAGTGGAAAGTCCTCTTTAGCCTGTGTTGTGAAAGTCTACGGTATTAGCCACCCACAGTTCATTACTCAAACACCCTACTGCACAGCAACTATCTATGACTTTAGGAGAGGAATGAATGGGTTCTGTCGTGTGTACGTTCATGCCTATACACACACACACACACACACACACACACACACACACACACACACACACATACTAATGCAAATCGATATAGATTTTGTTCAGTAGAGACCCCATTTTCTTCAAGAGAACTAAAAGGATAGGAGTAGAGAAGTGGGCGTAGAGGCTTGGGGGTTCGGGAATAGGGGGACAGGCTTGGGGTGGGTAGAAAGCCTGACCCTTATTCCCGCACCCCCTTAAAGGATATATTGGGTAGAGGCGAGAAGACAACGTTAACTTTTGTGGCCATCTGTGCCATCCGCTTCACCAAACGAGACTCATTAAGGAAGAAACTCACGCCAAAGTTGCCAGCCAGCGCAAACAAAACCTGGTGGCGATCATTCAGAGAGTTTTACCACACTTAATTGTTCTCCCCTTCTTCCTCCACCTCTTTCCTCTCCTCCCCCTCTCTCTCCTCCTCCTCCCCCTTTCTCTCTCTCTCTCTCTCTCCCTCTCCCCTCCCCCCCCCCCCCTTTCTCTCTCTCTCTCTCTCTCTCTCTCACACACACACAAACACGGTCTCCTAGTTGGCTCCTCTTCTTTTGTTATATCATCATGTGTACGTGAAATAAAAATGATAAGAAAATATGTGTATAGCTCACTTGCCACTAATTGCTGGTAACATTATGACACCACGGATGGAAGGGTTTAGTGAGTGTTCAGGGTTGTGTCGTAGTCAAAAGGGATAGTGACACAATTTACTCATTCCTTGTCCGAAACATTATGGCTCAGTGGAGGAAAATGTTCGGAATGTCCCTCGTATTCGGAAAGCTGGACAAATAGTATCAAGGCATCCACACTCGCTCGACAAAGTTTTATGCCACATTGAATAAATATAATATTAATTCAACCGTGATATTAATATCATCTTAAAAATGTATCTGTGAATGCAATCACTGATAGAAACTGGATGAAGCTAAGAAGAAAATGTTCAGTCAGTGTTGGAAAGGAAACTGATGCACACACACATACAGGATGGAGATACAATAACGTCTATAGGCGCTGTGTGTACTTTGAAACCGTATACATGGAATTGATAAATAAAGGGGGGGAAATAGGTTCGGTTTTGGCGCTTCCCAAAACTAATCCTTCTTGACCAATATAATATATACATTCAACCCTCAGCTATAGCAGGCTTACCTAACGCGTGAACATAAAAGAAAATATTCAAAAGATTAATAATGTGCATCCCAATTGGTGTTATGGCGACTCGTGATCCAGGATGAGGGTACATTCAACCTTCATTTCACTGATTCTCTCTAGTGACTAATTCTAATAATTCTAAACTTGAGCCAAAAGTATGGAAAATGTTTGTTTGAAATGTTGTCATTCTTAAAGACCTAAAAGCATGAGTGTAGTGCGTGAAGACTGAGGCGTAATGGTTCAGTTATCACCAATAATCCATCAGTTTGAGAAGTTGTTCACTATAAAGGGGTTAGGCTTAATACGAGTGTACGGAGGGAGTGTGAGGATGAAAAGATGCTCATTATAAAGGTATTAGGCTTATCACGATGAAACAAGGGAACGGGAGGGTGAAAAGTTGTTAATTATACAGGGGTTAGGAGTGTGAAGGGTGATAGTAGGATGGTAAGTTTAGTTATCACCAATAAACTCATTGAATTTATATTTCTGCACTCATCGATGTAAGGAACTACTATATATAATTATATATATCACTCAGCAGAAAACATCGTTCAGTTCCCACCCTCCCTCCCTCCTCCTCCTCCTCCTCCTCCTCCTCCTTCCACAAAACAACGCGAGTCGTATAAAATTTTCACCTGGATAGGCTTCTGACCCCATCCCTGCAGACGTTCTTTTGGATCGAGTGGACTGGATGCTGTGTACTCGTTCCTCTCTTTTTTCTCCACTCCTGTCCATTTATTTTTATTCATCTCTCTCTCTCTCTCTCTCTCTCTCTCTCTCTCTCCTCTCTCTCTCTCTCTCTCTCTCTCTCTCTCATCTGTTCCCATTCTTGTTGATCTATCTCTCTTGCTTTCTCTCACTTACCCCTTCTCTCTATGCTCACTCACTCATTTCTTCTCTCTCTCTCGCCTCACTCTCTCATCTGTCCCCATTCTTGTTGATCTATCTCTCTTGCTTTCCCTCACTTACCCCTTCTCTCTATGCTCACTCACTCATTTTCTCTCTCTCTCTCTCTCTCTCACTCTCTCTCATCTGTCCCCATTCTTGTTGATCTATCTCTCTTGCTCTCTCTCACTTACCCCTTCTCTCCTTGCTCACGCACTCACTCATTCTCTCTTGCCAACAGACGGTCACACACCATATTATCTCTCTCCCTCTTCACCTCTTCTCTTTTCCCTGCTGTCCCTCCAAATTTTTAAGCATACACATGTGGCCTACTCACAACCTGCACATGTACTATTCATACATACATACATACATACATACACACAACACAGACACAAACATTAATTCATCTTCTCTCTCTCTCTCTCTCTCTCTGTTGAAGTTGATTATATTTGCTTTCTTTGTTCATTTACATACAGACTGAAGGAATGACTGATGTGCAATTAAATCCACTATCAATCTTTTTTTTCATCCCAGTTTGGTTGGTCTATCATTTTCAAGTCTTTGGTAACACTGCTCAAGATTCCGTTCATCGCTTGTGTATCTATTTTTACCCTCGCAAAATGTAAGGCCATATTTTCACTCACGTACGTTTTTATCTGTCAGTAACAAGTTTATTTTACAAGTTTTATCGACGGATTTAGGATCAAACTTCCAAGGATGAAGGAGTATATTATATTTTGATAAAGTATAATTAATATTTTTCAGGTAAAGATGAATAGCTCAGGAATCGATGCTTTATAATTATATGACATTTATTTGACATTGTGTTGTTGAAAATGGTGGTGAAATATGGTTGGCTAAGTCAGTATATATTCTCTGTGACGTCCTGCAACAACAACAACAACAAAAAAACAACAACAGCAGCAGCAACGACAACAACAAAAACAGGGGCAAGACTTTCACTTCTTTTGTGTTTGTGACGTGGGGTAAAATCTGATGGATGGATGGATGGATGGATGAGTGAGTGAGTGAGTGAGGCACAACTTTCGCCCCTCACTATGATCGTTAAAATTACAGTCAGCCATAATTACTTAGGAACAGGACAAAGGCTTCAATGTACTCCCCCCCCCCCCGTCCCTCCTCCCACCTTTACTACGACTACTACTATTATACTACTAATAATAATAAAACTATTACTATACTACTACTACTACTACGATTACTATACTACTACTACTAAAATTGCTATACTACTACTACTACTACTACTATTACTATACTACTACTACTACCACTACTACCCTGCTAATTATATATCTGTCTCTGTTCTAATCTCATTTCTCTAGTCTCACCTTCCTCACTCTCTCTCTCTCTCTCTCTCTCTCTCTCTCTCTCTCTCTCTCTCTCTCTCTCTCTCTCTTCGTATGTTTGTGTCACTGAGTGTGTGCATGGATACTTGTTTTCAAAATGGAGATGTGTGTGTGTGTGTGTGTCTGTGTGTGTGTGTCTGTGTTGTGTGTGTCTGTGTGAGCGTCTGTGTGAGTGAGCGTGAGTGTATGTATGTGTGAGCGTCTGTGAGCGTGGGTGTGTGTGTGTGTGAGCGTCTGTATGTGTGTGTGTGTGTGAGCGTCTGTATGTGTGTGTGTGTGTGTGTGTGTGTGTGTGTGTGTGTGTGTGTGTGTGTGTGTGAGCGTGTGTGTGTAAAAGTGTTGTGTGTAAAAGTGTGTACGTGTGTGTGTACTTTCCAATCTCATCTGTGCCTCTCATTCGACTTGGGTACATTTGTGATTCAGTGTGTAATCCAACACGACACCCCGTCAATACCACCTCTCTCTCTCTCTCTCTCTCTCTCTCTCTCTCTCTCTCTCTCTCTCTCGCTTCTTGTTTGAGCGAGGCAGCAGTAGACCATAATTCACAACTCACCCAGTATGTGTGTGTGTGTGTGTGTGTGTGTGTGTGTGTGTGTGTGTGTGTGTGTGTGAAAGCGTCCGTGTGTGTGTGTGAGAGAGAGAGAGTCTGTGAGAGGATGAGTATATGTATGTGTATGTGTGTGTGTGTAAGCGTGGGTGTATGTATGTATGTGAGCGTGGGTGTCTGTGAAAGCATGTGTGTGTATGACAGTATGTGTGTGTGTGTATAATAATCTCGCCAAGATGTATGAAGTCAAATCCGGCCATTCAATCTGTACAATAGCTCACTGTGCCGTCAACTAGTGAACAGTATAGAGACGTGTCCTTAGTAAACAAACAACGTAATAAAGGAGGTCATCATTCTATTGTCTGGGTACTGGGAGCATACTGAGTCCTCCAAACTATTCCAGGCAACAGGATACCATTATTATTATTATTCATGTGGGTCTGGAGAGTACTGAGTCCTCCAAACTAACTCTACCACAAAAAAAAAGAGTAAAAAAAAAACAGTAAAGAGTTTTTATTTCGAAGATATCATAGCATATACTCAATTGAATCTTTGACGACGGGGGTTTTCTAGTGATGGTTTAATCTGTTTGCGCTAGTCCAAGTATAATATCTAAAGTCATCCGCTGCTGCGTGGGACAAAGTACAGTAGAGTGCTTTCACATATGCTTCGTTAAAAATATGTTCTTCCATCCGTATATTATAGTTTTGTTAATTAAGGTCTAGAACGGGTAATCAGTTTCAGCTGCTACGCAAGTCAGATAAAAAATAAACAAGATATTTAATACATAATCATAAAAACAAATACAACACAGTTAAACAGATGAGAGTACTCTGTGGCCTCTAAACTAACTAGGTGGTATGTCTTGCTTTAACTGGAGGACTTCTGATTCCACCAAACTATACTGGGAAACAGACGACCTCATTACCATCAACACAGGATCAGTTGTTTCGTGACAGAGTTTGGAGCCATCAGAAACCCACCAGTCTTACCACATGAGATTTTATACCCTCGTTCTTGCTACATCTTCCTCAGACATTGTAATAAGTCTTCCCTTCGTACCCTGATTATTCTACACCTTGACATGCACTGTGTTAAGCTAGAGGAGTAAAGCCAATTTCAGTCACACACCCACACACACTCACACTCACACATACCCACACTCACCCCCCCCCCTCTCTCTCTCTCTCTTTCTCTTTCTCTCTCTCTCTCTTTCTTTATCTTTCTCTTTCACTCCCTCTCTCTCTCTCTTTCAATAATATGTATACAGGAATCATCAGTAGATTAGGTCATCAATATCAGTACAGGTAAGGTCACAATTTTAGTTTCTTCACGTATTTGATGATGAACTCTCAGATATAATAATTATTACGTCGTGAATTGGACGTGCTCGCTTATTCTGTAACAAATTATCTCGAAAACAAAACAAAATAAAAACAAAACAGCTACAACAATCTGGCCACAAAAACTCCCAAGAAAATATTTATGGTATAACTGTTGCCACACTCATCGGAACTCCCCCTGCCAGCTGCCTTACCTTTAAATTCTAAGCTTCCCTTCCCTGAGAACATAATAATATGATAAGCGGCACAGTTTTCTCCCCCAGAGTGTCGGAGGGTTCACTTCCTCACTCCGATAATACGGTAAGTAGGTCCTTATAGCCTCGCACGGTGGTAATGTCGTAGGGAGTGGAGGGGAGGGGAGTGGAAGGGAGGGGAAGAGAGTGGAGTGGATGGGAATGGAGTGGATGGGAGTGGAGGGTTGGGGGAGGCAGGGAGTTGTTGTATATTACTAACTACAATGGATGCTGCTAAATGTACAGGCGAGGAAAAAAAGTTTAATTTAATTCACTTATGGTTATACATCTTGATACTCTTCAACCAATAAACGTGCTGTCGCCTCACCAAACGCTTCGTGAAGGATGATATAAAGGATAATCAACAAACAAACTCACTCACCAAGCAACAAAGTACAGTACAATACCCAGATAAAAATATAATAAAGTTCTCTGGTGTTTTAGGTCAAGAGGATGTAAACAATGGGATTCTTGACTGCACTGTATACGTTTGAGGGGGTGCGGAGTAGGGGACAGGCTTAGAGGGGGACTGGGAGGGTGCGGGAATAGGGAGACAGGCTTGGGGTGGGTAAAAAGTCTGTCCCTTATTCCCCGCAACCCTCTAACCCCACCCACAAGCCCCAAAAAAAACCACGCACCCCCCTAAATGCCCCCCCCCCCAAGCCTGTCCCCCTATTCCCGCACCCCCTTAAGGATTAATGATCTTTTAGTACATCTTTATACAGCTCTATAATGGAAAGGTACCCAAACAAAATCAATCTCAACCAAACTTATCATAACCTAATCAAACCCATCCCATTCAAATTTATCGCAGCCAAACTTTAATTAACATCATCAAACCCAACCAAACTTATCATAACCTAATCAAACCCATCCCATTCAATTTATCGCAGCCAAACTTTAATTAACATCATCAAACCCAACCTAACTTTTCATACCCTAATCAAATCCATCTTATTCAAATCCATCGTAGCCTAACTTTAATTAACCTCATCAAATTCAACTTAACCCAATCAAAACTAACCTACTCTTATCACACCTAATCTGATCACACCAAATAGAAAACAATGAAAAAAAAATATGTACCTCTCTCCCAACATACCAAACCCAACCTAACCTAATCAAAACTAAACTACTCTTATCACACCTAATCTGATCAATAAAAACCAAATGAAAAAAAATCTGTACATATCTCCCCCCAGAAAAAAATCCTCTTCTCTCTCCACAGAAAAAAAAAAAAAAAAATGATGGGACTCCAGTGGGTTGTTGTATGTATGTACAGTCGTAGTAAAAAATAATCATCCATATAGGGGTAACTCACGTAAGATTTTTGACAGCTTCCCTCTGTTCCTTAGCTGATAAACTTTTCAATAAATAGGTTAACTACCATCTTTTAATTTAATACAAGCAGCTACACACTACTTAAATCAATACCAATCATAAATTATGTGAACGTGAAAACATTAGACAGTACATTGTTTGAGATACCCATATGTGGATGATTATTGACCATGACTGTATGTAAGCCTTGCTCATGGGTGTTGCCGGCATATTTATATATATATAAATAAAAATAAAAATATACAGTACAGTGCGTTGTCAAGGATTCTCTCGCGATGTGATGTAAAGCCTCCTCAGCCTCAACCTCCCCTGTGTCTGTATGTGTATGTGTGTGTGTGTGTGTGTGTGTGTCAGGAAGGAAGTATACGTGTTGTGTTGTGTACATGTATGCGTTCGGCTTCCACACCACCTTAATTGAGGTAAATGAGTACTATATGGTCAGAGAGAGAGAGAGAGAGAGAGAGAGAGAGAGAGAGAGAGAGAGAGAGAGAGAGAGAGAGAGAGAGAGAGAGAGAGAGAGAGAGAGAGAGAGAGAGAGAGAGAGAATATGAGTGACAGAGAGAGAATATGAGTGACAGATAGAGAACAACAGTGGTGACAGACAGTGACAGCTATAGAGTAGACGAAGGAAAGACGAGAAGGAACAGTAAGGTGAGGAAGGAAGGGAGGAAGGGAAGGATATGGACTTCTCTCTCTCTCTACCTATCTCTCTCTCTCTCTCTCTCCAACACCACCACCACCACCACGACCCATGCACCACACAGCACCCCAAGTCGTTGAGATGCGACACAGGCGTCTATCCAGAGAATACGAGAAGACAGGCAAGAGGGGTCCGCCTACATACAAATTCACCAGGGAACACTACACACGCACCGTATGGAATAAGGCACACGACACACTGACTACACAATACTTGACGAGTGGAATAGAATAGGAAATGTCTGGGGTATGGATGGGGTTGGGGTATGGATAGGTTGGGGTATGGATGGGGTTGGGGTATGGATGGGGTTGGGGTATGGATGGGGTGGGGTGTGGATGGGGTTTGGGTATGGATGAGGTTGGGGTATGGATTGGGTTGGGGTATGGATGGGGTTGGGGTATGGATTGGGTTGGGGGTATGGATGGGGTTGGGGTATGAATGGGGTTGGGGGTATGGATGGGGTTTGGGATATGTTGAATTCGTGAACGTGAAGTAAATATTGTGGAACTCGTCCTATTTAATAATGATGGTAAAGTTTCGAAGCAGGAAATG
>JAWZYT010006304.1:10000-17500 GCA_034508575.1 Petrolisthes manimaculis | reverse complement strand
TAAAAATAAATAATAAAAAATAAATAATAAAAATAAATAATAATAAAAAAATAATAATAATAAAAAACAATAATAAAAAAATAGTAATAAAAAAATAATGATAAAAAAACAATAAAAAAAATAATAAAAAAAATAATAATAAAAATAATAATAAAAATAATAATAATAAAAAAAAATAATAATAAAAAAAATAAAAATAAAATAATAATAATGATAAAAAAAATAATAATAAAAAAAATAATAATAAAATAAAATAAAAATAATAATAAAAAATAATGATAATAAAAAATAATAAAATAATAATAATAATAATAATAATAAAAATAATAATAAACAAATGATAAAAAAATAAATAAAAAAAAATAGATAAAAAGATTAAAAAAAAAAAAAAAATAATAATAATAATAATAATAATAATTTATCTAAAATCAGTACAGAACCTGTTCTTTCCCCCCGGTTTAGGAACCAACACACAGGGTGAACTCTATGGACTATTACTAGGTTCTATTAAATCATTCTTTAACATATACTCTATCTCTTTCCTCATAATCTCTCTTTCTTTCTGGATTTACTCTGTATGGGTGTTGTTTACTAGGTTCTATTAAATCATTCTTTAACATATACTCTATTTCTTTCCTCATAATCTCTCTTTTTTCTGGATTTACTCTGTATGGATGTTGTTTAATTAATTGGTCTAACGTCATCGACTTCCACGTCATGTACTATTGCATTTATTCTCCTGGGAGTATCAGGAAACAGAGGTTTGTACTTATTTATTTATGATCTTGTTCACTTCTTCTTTTTCATCTCCACTCCAATGTTTCAGCTTTTCATCCAACTGTTTCAACACTGTCCAGTTTTCCAGGCATTGTCCTTCACATTTTACTAGATTCTCATCCTTCGTTACCTTTCCCTTCTCGAACTTGACAAGGTTTCCACAATTCATGTTATGTTTTTTTTTTCAACCTTCTCCCTATCTTGGTATGGTTTTAACATGTGGATAATTATGGCATAACTGATTTCCTTTACGTCTTCCTGGAGTTTTCACTAGATAGTTGATGTGAGTAATTTTCTTTTCCACAACCCAAGGCCCACAATACTTTGCATTCATTGGGTTTCCTTGTAATGGAAACAGCACTAATACTTTGTCGCCAGGCAAGAAGCTTCTCTCTCGTGCATTTCTATCATACCACTTCTTCATATCAGTTTGAGATGCCTTTAGATTCTCACAAGCAATCTCTCTGGCCCTCATCAAGTTTCCTTTTAACTTCATCACATAACTCAACAAATTTGGTGCATCTACATTTCCCAGCCAATTCTCCTTTAATTAACACTGAGTACCTGTTCTACATCTCTCCAAAACCTGGACGTGTGATCAGCATTGCAGCGGGTGGACTGTAACTTCTCTCTCTCACTCACCTTAACACTGAGTACCTGTTCTACATCCATCCAAAACCCGGACGTGTGATCAGCATTGCAGCCTGTGGACTGTAACTTCTCTCACTCACTCACTGTAAAGGGAAGTCGAGCTGTATAGCCTGTTTCCTCTTCCCATGAAACCAGGAAAGTCTGAACAAGGTGATAGTAAGGAACCGTGGATTGAGATAAACACAATAAACAAACGGAGTTGAGTATATTCTTTGTTTCCCGGAATTACTCTTCACACACATAAAATATGTACAACAAATAGCCCAGAGCAACCAATGATCACGGTAATGCTCTTAATACTAGGGAATTGACCCCAAGTCCACTACACAATAAATATCACAGCAATCGGAGAGCTCAGGTAGCCAGCGAGGAGAGCAGCTTTCTTGGTGTGATGCTGAGAGTGCTCTGCCGACTGAAGGTAAGTGGAGTCCTATAGTAAACTCGGTTGGGCTTCAGAAGGAGATGAAACGGGACACTGAGGCTTCAATAAATCTTGTAATAGACGAGTCGAGCATTTCTTCAAACTCATCCGACTGCCAAACAGCACCCCAATAGTCCGGAGAAGTAAAGTGGTGTTTCGCCCTCACATTGGGTCTCAGAAGCCATTTGTACATGTCTACACTGTTCTAGAAAAATTTCAATTTTCAGGCAAAAAAAATGCTAAAACACGTTTTTTTGGCCCAAAAAGTTGATTTGTGCATGCATCTTCGATACCCGTTTATATCCCAAATTTAGCCTAAAAACACCGAAAAATCGAATTTTTTGGGTCTCAGAAGCGATTTGTACTGTTCTAGAAAAATTTCAATTTTCACGCAAAAAAAATGCTAAAACACGTTTTTTTGGCCCAAAAAGTCGATTTGTACTGTGCTAGAAAAATTTCAATTTTCAGGCAAAAAAAATGCTAAAACACGTTTTTTTGGCCCAAAAAGTCGATTTGTACTGTGCTAGAAAAATTTCAATTTTCAGGCAAAAAAAATGCTAAAACACGTTTTTTTGGCCCAAAAAGTCGATTTGTACTGTGCTAGAAAAATTTCAATTTTCAGGCAAAAAAAATGCTAAAACACATTTTTTTGGTCCAAAAAGTCGATTTGTACTGTGCTAGAAAAATTACAATTTTCAGGCAAAAAAAATGCTAAAACACGTTTTTTTGGCCCAAAAAGTCGATTTGTACTGTGCTAGAAAAATTTCAATTTTCAGGCAAAAAAAATGCTAAAACACGTTTTTTTGGCCCAAAAAGTCGATTTGTACTGTGCTAGAAAAATTACAATTTTCAGGCAAAAAAAATGCTAAAACACGTTTTTTTGGCCCAAAAAGTCGATTTGTACTGTGCTAGAAAAATTTCAATTTTCAGGCAAAAAAAATGCTAAAACACGTTTTTTTGGCCCAAAAAGTCGATTTGTACTGTGCTAGAAAAATTTCAATTTTCAGGCAAAAAAAATGCTAAAACACGTTTTTTTGGCCCAAAAAGTCGATTTGTACTGTGCTAGAAAAATTTCAATTTTCAGGCAAAAAAAAATGCTAAAACACGTTTTTTTGGCCCAAAAAGTCGATTTGTACTGTGCTAGAAAAATTTCAATTTTCAGGCAAAAAAAAAATGCTAAAACACGTTTTTTTGGCCCAAAAAGTCGATTTGCACTGTGCTAGAAAAAAATCAATTTTCAGGCAAAAAAATGCTACAACACGTTTTTTTGGCCCAAAAAGTCGATTTGTACTGTGCTAGAAAAATTTCAATTTTCAGGCAAAAAAAATGCTAAAACACGTTTTTTTGGCCCAAAAAGTCGATTTGTACTGTGCTAGAAAAATTTCAATTTTCAGGCAAAAAAAATGCTAAAACACGTTTTTTTGGCCCAAAAAGTCGATTTGTACTGTGCTAGAAAAATTTCAATTTTCAGGCAAAAAAAATGCTAAAACACGTTTTTTTGGCCCAAAAAGTCGATTTGTACTGTGCTAGAAAAATTTCAATTTTCAGGCAAAAAAAATGCTAAAACACGTTTTTTTGGTCCAAAAAGTCGATTTGTACTGTGCTAGAAAAATTTCAATTTTCAGGCAAAAAAAAATGCTAAAACACGTTTTTTTGGCCCAAAAAGTCGATTTGTACTGTGCTAGAAAAATTTCAATTTTCAGGCAAAAAAAATGCTAAAACACGTTTTTTTGGCCCAAAAAGTCGATTTGTACTGTGCTAGAAAAATTTCAATTTTCAGGCAAAAAAAATGCTAAAACACGTTTTTTTGGCCCAAAAAGTCGATTTGTACTGTGCTAGAAAAAAATCAATTTTCAGGCAAAAAAAATGCTAAAACACGTTTTTTTGGCCCAAAAAGTCGATTTGTACTGTGCTAGAAAAATTTCAATTTTCAGGCAAAAAAAATGCTAAAACACGTTTTTTTGGCCCAAAAAGTCGATTTGTACTGTGCTAGAAAAATTTCAATTTTCAGGCAAAAAAAATGCTAAAACACGTTTTTTTGGCCCAAAAAGTCGATTTGTACTGTGCTAGAAAAATTTCAGTTTTCAGGCAAAAAAAATGCTAAAACACGTTTTTTTGGCCCAAAAAGTCGATTTGTACTGTGCTAGAAAAATTTCAATTTCCAGGCAAAAAAAATGCTAAAACACGTTTTTTTGGCCCAAAAAGTCGATTTGTACTGTGCTAGAAAAATTTCAATTTTCAGGCAAAAAAAATGCTAAAACACGTTTTTTTGGCCCAAAAAGTCGATTTGTACTGTGCTAGAAAAATTTCAATTTTCAGGCAAAAAAAATGCTAAAACACCTTTTTTTGGCCCAAAAATTCGATTTGTACTGTGCTAGAAAAATTTCAATTTTCAGGCAAAAAAAATGCTAAAACACGTTTTTTTGGCCCAAAAAGTCGATTTGTGCATGAATCTTCGATACCCGTTTATATCCCAAATTTAGCCTAAAAACACCGAAAAATCGAGATTTTTGGGTCTCAGAAGCGATTTGTACTGTGCTAGAAAAATTTCAATTTTCAGGCAAAAAAAATGCTAAAACACGTTTTTTTGGCCCAAAAAGTCGATTTGTACTGTGCTAGAAAAATTACAATTTTCAGGCAAAAAAAAATGCTAAAACACGTTTTTTTGGCCCAAAAAGTCGATTTGTACTGTGCTAGAAAAATTTCAATTTTCAGGCAAAAAAAATGCTAAAACACGTTTTTTTGGCCCAAAAAGTCGATTTGTACTGTGCTAGAAAAATTTCAATTTTCACGCAAAAAAAAATGCTAAAACACGTTTTTTTGGCCCAAAAAGTCGATTTGTACTGTGCTAGAAAAATTTCAATTTTCAGGCAAAAAAAAATGCTAAAACACGTTTTTTTGGCCCAAAAAGTCGATTTGTACTGTGCTAGAAAAATTTCAATTTTCAGGCAAAAAAAATGCTAAAACACGTTTTTTTGGCCCAAAAAGTCGATTTGCACTGTGCTAGAAAAATTTCAATTTTCAGGCAAAAAAATGCTAAAACACGTTTTTTTGGCCCAAAAAGTCGATTTGTACTGTGCTAGAAAAATTTCAATTTTCAGGCAAAAAAAATGCTAAAACACGTTTTTTTGGCCCAAAAAGTCGATTTGTACTGTGCTAGAAAAATTTCAATTTTCAGGCAAAAAAAATGCTAAAACACGTTTTTTTGGCCCAAAAAGTCGATTTGTACTGTGCTAGAAAAATTTCAATTTTCAGGCAAAAAAAATGCTAAAACACGTTTTTTTGGCCCAAAAAGTCGATTTGTACTGTGCTAGAAAAATTTCAATTTTCAGGCAAAAAAAATGCTAAAACACGTTTTTTTGGTCCAAAAAGTCGATTTGTACTGTGCTAGAAAAATTTCAATTTTCAGGCAAAAAAAATGCTAAAACACGTTTTTTTGGCCCAAAAAGTCGATTTGTACTGTGCTAGAAAAATTTCAATTTTCAGGCAAAAAAAATGCTAAAACACGTTTTTTTGGTCCAAAAAGTCGATTTGTACTGTGCTAGAAAAATTTCAATTTTCAGGCAAAAAAAATGCTAAAACACGTTTTTTTGGCCCAAAAAGTCGATTTGTACTGTGCTAGAAAAATTTCAATTTTCAGGCAAAAAAAATGCTAAAACACGTTTTTTTGGCCCAAAAAGTCGATTTGTGCATGCATCTTCGATACCCGTTTATATCACAAATTTAGCCTAAAAACACCGAAAAATCGAGTTTTTTGGGTCTCAGAAGCGATTTGTACTGTGCTAGAAAAATTTCAATTTTCAGGCAAAAAAAATACTAAAACACGTTTTTTTTGGCCCAAAAAGTCGATTTGTACTGTGCTAGAAAAATTTCAATTTTCAGGCAAAAAAAATGCTAAAACACGTTTTTTTGGCCCAAAAAGTCGATTTGTACTGTGCTAGAAAAATTTCAATTTTCAGGCAAAAAAAATGCTAAAACACGTTTTTTTGGCCCAAAAAGACGATTTGTACTGTGCTAGAAAAATTTCAATTTTCAGGCAAAAAAAATGCTAAAACACGTTTTTTTGGCCCAAAAAGTCGATTTGTACTGTGCTAGAAAAATTTCAATTTTCAGGCAAAAAAAATGCTAAAACACGTTTTTTTGGCCCAAAAAGTCGATTTGTACTGTGCTAGAAAAAATTCAATTTTCAGGCAAAAAAAATGCTAAAACACGTTTTTTTGGCCCAAAAAGTCGATTTGTACTGTGCTAGAAAAATATCAATTTTCAGGCAAAAAAAATGCTAAAACACGTTTTTTTGGCCCAAAAAGTCGATTTGTACAGTGCTAGAAAAATTTCAATTTTCAGGCAAAAAAAATGCTAAAACACGTTTTTTTGGCCCAAAAAGTCGATTTGTACTGTGCTAGAAAAATTTCAATTTTCAGGCAAAAAAAATGCTAAAACACGTTTTTTTGGCCCAAAAAGTCGATTTGTACTGTGCTAGAAAAATTTCAATTTTCAGGCAAAAAAAATGCTAAAACACGTTTTTTTGGCCCAAAAAGTCGATTTGTACTGTGCTAGAAAAATTTCAATTTTCAGGCAAAAAAAATGCTAAAACACGTTTTTTTGGCCCAAAAAGTCGATTTGTACTGTGCTAGAAAAATTTCAATTTTCAGGCAAAAAAAAATGCTAAAACACGTTTTTTTGGCCCAAAAAGTCGATTTGTACTGTGCTAGAAAAATTTCAATTTTCAGGCAAAAAAAATGCTAAAACACGTTTTTTTGGCCCAAAAAGTCGATTTGTACTGTGCTAGAAAAATTTCAATTTTCAGGCAAAAAAATGCTAAAACACGTTTTTTTTGGCCCAAAAAGTCGATTTGTACTGTGCTAGAAAAATTTCAATTTTCAGGCAAAAAAAATGCTAAAACACGTTTTTTTGGCCCAAAAAGTCGATTTGTACTGTGCTAGAAAAATTTCAATTTTCAGGCAAAAAAAATGCTAAAACACGTTTTTTTGGCCCAAAAAGTCGATTTGTACTGTGCTAGAAAAATTTCAATTTTCAGGCAAAAAAAATGCTAAAACACTTTTTTTTGGCCCAAAAAGTCGATTTGTACTGTGCTAGAAAAATTTCAATTTTCAGGCAAAAAAAATGCTAAAACACGTTTTTTTGGCCCAAAAAGTCGATTTGTACTGTGCTAGAAAAATTTCAATTTTCAGGCAAAAAAAAATGCTAAAACACGTTTTTTTGGCCCAAAAAGTCGATTTGTACTGTGCTAGAAAAATTTCAATTTTCAGGCAAAAAAAAATGCTAAAACACGTTTTTTTGGCCCAAAAAGTCGATTTGCACTGTGCTAGAAAAAATTCAATTTTCAGGCAAAAAAATGCTAAAACACGTTTTTTTGGCCCAAAAAGTCGATTTGTGCATGCATCTTCGATACCCGTTTATATCCCAAATTTAGCCTAAAAACACCGAAAAATCGAGTTTTTTGGGTCTCAGAAGCGATTTGTACTGTGCTAGACAAATTTCAATTTTCAGGCAAAAAAAATGCTAAAACACGTTTTTTTGGCCCAAAAAGTCGATTTGTGCATGTATCTTCGATACCCGTTTATATCCCAAATTTAGCCTAAAAACACCGAAAAATCGAGTTTTTTGGGTCTCAGAAGCGATTTGTACTG
>JAWZYT010006303.1:2500-31736 GCA_034508575.1 Petrolisthes manimaculis | reverse complement strand
CCACACTATGAACTTGCCACGTAAACAAGAGTATTGATATTTTTTGCACTATAAGATTGACATGTATGAGAGAGGGAGACACACACACAAACACATACACATATCCTAGCATCTCCTGACACACAGATAGATTAATAGATAGATAGATCGTTTATTGACCACAGAACAATCAGTAAACTATACAATTTATTCTGAATATTGCTAACAACATATCGTAGCACTTAGCATCTATATATACACACACACACACACAGGACTATATATAAACTTGTGGTCAACAAGGAATACCTACAATGAGAGGACACAGTAAAAAATTAATTAAAAGAAGAGGAGACAAATATATACAGAAATATAGTTCTCAAATAGAATAATAGACGAATGGAAAAAATTAACAGAAGAAGTGGTGTGTGTCAAAAAACATTCATAACTTTAAAGAAAAATATGATCATTGTGTTTTAAAATACGGGACATTACGAGCTGAACTCAATCCTGTAAAGATACAAATAGGTAATAAAGTAAGAACACACACACACACACACACACACACTATAATCTCTATGTATACCAATATGTAGAATAGCCATAAACCCATTTATTTATATGTTATGTGTTACTTGCTTGTTGTTGTCTAGGTTAATGAGATGAACCACAGCTTAGCTTAGGAGGCCATGTGTGTGTGTGTGTGTAGAAGGATGTATGTGGAGGTGTGTGTGTGTATGTGGAGAGATGCTAGGATGTGTGTATGTTTGTGTGTGTCTAGTAGGGTGTTGTATATGGAGGTGTGAGTGTGTGTATGTGGAGAGATGCTAGGATGTGTGTATGTGTGTATAGGGGTGTTGTGTGTAGCAATATGAATGAATCTGTGTTCGTGTGTCAATATAAGAGATGTATAATAGTTATCCAAATAATTGCCATATTTGTACGTTTTCTTTAGTTAGTAACGAAAAGAGAGAACTATACATTTACTCCTTTTTTATGATATACTACTATAATAATTACCTCGACTCTACTTTGATAATTGAATTGGAGAAACCTGATTCCACCAAAGTATATAATATTATGCCAGGAAATTGCTTGAAGGAACCTTAAATTTATGTGTAATTATTCACACCAGTTGTCTTTGTACAGTTTTGTGACATTGTATAAAAAAAACAAGACATATATTTTTTTGTGTTTTTTCGTGTGATAAACAGACTTAATTAAGGGTTTGGGCGCCCCTTCGGACCCAAGACGTATTCTAGTAATTCTCCAAGTGTCTCTCCTTTCCTTCGTATTTGCTGATTCTTCTTTCCTCTGTCTATTCTACTCCTTTTTATTTCATCAACTATTCCTGCTTTCCTTCTATTTCCTTCATACTTTCTCTCCTTCCTCTCTCCTTCTATTTCCATCGTACTCTCTCCTTCCTCTTTCTTTCTATTTCCATCGTACTCTCTCATTTCTATCTCTTTCTATTTCCATCGTACTCTCTCCTTCCTCTCTCTTTTTATTTCTATCGTACTCTCTCACTCCTCTCTCTTTTTATTTCCATCGTACTCTCTCACTCCTCTCTCTTTCTATTTCCTTTTTATTTGCTGTCTATCCTGTCTATTTCCTTTCTCTCTCTTCCTTTCTTCTCTAATAAAACTATCTTTTAATTCATCAGTTTTTCCTTCTTTTCTTCTTTTTCTTTCGTTCCTGAAGTCCTTCCTCACTGTCTCCTTTTATAAGGGTATTTCTTTCTTAGGTGAAAATATTAAAAAAAAAACTATGTAACTTATTGTTTATTATTGTTAATATTTTTTAGTTCTTATTATTGTGTACATATTGGGTGAGCTGTGTGTGTGTATGGGTTCCTTTTGGCTCAGGACACATGGGTGCTTTGTGTGTGGTGTGCAAAATTAAATCTGGTCCATTTCCTTATGACATGTTTGATTTTTTTATTTTTATTTTTTTTGCGTTCCTCTCGTGTACTAAATAATGCTAGTATATATGACCAGGTAATTGCATTCTGAACCAGTTTCTATTGTAACAACATGTGTAATTTACCACATAAGAAGAGAGATAAAAAGATACGAACACTATAAAATAAAGTGGTATAATATATTTTAAAACATATTCTCCCTTTTTTAATGCTCTCAGACTCATCACTAAGGATTCGGGCACGCGTAGGCCTATATCTCTCATCTCTGCATTTAATCTGTTACAACATGACTATAGCCCATACATACGTAGGTGGAAATGAAGCGAACTTGTGCTGCCGACTATACCTATACATTCACGGGGTTGATTCCACAGTGGTTGGTATTGGTAAGGTCAGTATATATTGGCCTTGAGTATTGGTTTGTAAGCACGCAAACGAAATAATTTTTAGCCATGTAAATGACTTATGAGTGAATTATTTAATGAATTTGGTGAATAAACTATACAGTGATCATCATTATCTAACTGTTTTAATAGATTTTGTGAATGAATACCTCTGTGGAATCGAACCCCGACCACTAATAAATATCCAGGTGTGCTTCGAATACCTATATAGAGACATGCAGTAAATAAATACACAATACAATCTCCATTGGAATGAGTTTTTTGGTGAATTGGTGAATTGTTCAAAGCTTCTACCAGAGCTGTTTACTTAGTAGTGCTCGTGACTGTACACATGTTTATTAAGGACCCTGTGTTCGTGTATGAAAATTGGAGGCTTCTGATTCCTCCTGACTATGCCACGAAACAAGCTCCTTCCATATAATTGGTGTTTCGTGGCAATATTTGAAGGACTTACTAACCTCCAATTTTCTGACTACATCACAGGGTCCTTAAGGAATGAGAATATTGACTCCAACTTTTATATATGGTAGTAGTACGGTAGTAGTTGTTGTGGTAGTGGTAGTTGTTGTGGTAGTGGTTGTAGTGGTAGTTGTAGTAGTAAAATATGTGCATTATTTAGTGTAGTATAATAACCAAAGAAAATTAGTCTTGTTGTAGTTTAATATACCACAACATTATACTTATTATTATTATTATTATTATTATTTTGTTTTTTCAAGCTTCAATCTTCTATTTGTTAGCCACATTTATACATTTTTTTTTTCAAGTATAGGACATGTGTTAAGCTTCAATGTTGTATTATTTTGATGGACATATAACTTATATTTTGAAACATGTCCTACAATCTCTGGACCCTAATAATTTGAACAGTATATTTTTTGTAATATACGTGAATACATAATTATTAGGATTAAAAAACAAAACATATGGAGTTATTTTATATATAATTTAAAATATAAAATAATTGTACATATAAGATAATTATATACTGTATATGATATCCTGTTTCTTAGAATAGTTTTGGAGGAATCAATTTGCTTCAGTGGTGACAAGATATACAACTGGTAGAAGTCTTTACCACACACACACACACACACACACACACACACACACACACATACACACACACACACACACACACGTATAAATTAAATATAACGTAAAATAAATGACAATGGGAATATTATTATTTTTTGTTGTGACTCGCCGGGTTGATTCAGACCTCCGAGGTTGTCTATCTGTGTGTTTGTTTGTTTGTGTGGGGATGGAGGAGGGAGGGGGGGGGGTAAGAAAGGGGGTTGGTTGTGGGGTTGTAAAGAGAGAGAAAAAGTTGGTGGTTGAGGAAAAAATGGAGGGGGTTTGTGGGGTTGAGAGGGGGTTCTTGTTGTAGAGGTTGTAAAGAGAGAAAGAGAAAAAAATAATTGGTTGTGTAGAAAGAGGGGTGGGGGTTTGTTTTGGGGTTTGGGGGGGTGGAGAGGGATGAGGGGTTGGGGTTGTAGAAAGAAGGGGTAGTGGATGGAGGAAGAAAGATGGGTTTAGGAAGGGGTTGTGAGGTTGTAAAAGAGAGGGGTATGGGGTTGTTTAATTTTTGTAGGGGTTGGGGAAGGATGAGGATGGGGGTTGAGGGGGAGGGGGGTGTCTAGATGAGGAAGGTTAATTTTGGGGAGCTGAGGAGTGAGTGAAGAGAGATGGGGAATGAGTGGGTTGGAGGTAGGGGGGAATGGAGGGTAGGGGGTTGTTGGTTGTAGGGAGTGGATAGAGAGAGATGTGGGGAGTGGGTTGAAGGTAGGGGGGAGTGGAGAGATGGGGGGGGAGTGGGGGGGTTATTAGTTGTTTGGAGTGGGGGTGGGGGTGGGGGTGGGGGGACAAGTTAGAAGGAGGATAGCCGTGGGGTGGGGGGGGTTGTTTTTGAGGGGGTTAGGTAGGGGAGGGGGTACTTATTGAGGTCATCCTTCACTACTCATCCTTCACTACTCCTACTCCATCTTGTTAGCCACATCCTCCAGGGAGCGGTGGACAGCGTAGGATGTGTCCGCTTGTGTGTTGTAGGATCTGATGGTAGGTAGGATGGTTGGTGTTAGGATGGAAGGATATATGGTTGGTACGATGGTAGGATGGAAAGATGCATGGTAGGAAGGATAGCAGTAATAGGATGGTAGATGTTAGGATGGCAGGAAGTATAGCAGGGATAGGATGGTATGTAGGATGATAGGTTTTAGGATGGCAGGATGCATGGTGGGTAGGATGGTAGGATGCATGGTAGGAAGGTTAGCAGGGATAGGATTGTAGGTGTTAGGATTGCAGGATGAATGGTTGGTAGGATAGCAGGGATAGGATGGCAGGATAGGATGGTAGGTAGGGTGATAGGATGTGGTGGTAGGTAAGATGGTAGAATAGTAGATAAGGAAGGATGGTAGGATATAATAATAGGATGGTAGGTAGGATGGTAATACTCAGTGAAGGATTGGATAGTTGTCAAGTAGGATGGCAGGATGGATGTCAGGATGAGGAGATAGTATAGTGGGGTTAATTAAAAGAGAGCAATACTATATTAGTGGTTAATATGGAGTAAATGATTCCTCCAAACTATACCAAGCAACAATACACAAAACACCACCACCATTATTATTATTATTATCATTATTATTATTATTATTATCATTATCATTATTATTATTATTATTATTATTATTATTATTATTATTATTATTATTTTTATTATTATTATTATTATTTTTATTATTATTATTATTATTTTTATTATTATTATTTTTATTATTATTTTTATTATTATTATTATTATTATTATTTTTATTATTATTATTATTATTTTTATTATTATTATTATTATTATTATTTTTATTATTATTATTATTATTGTTATTATTATTATTATTATTATTATTATTATTATTATTATTATTATTATTATTATTATTATTATTATTATTATTATTATTATTATTATTATTGTCCTTCCACCCTTGTCTGTTTCCTGGCATACTTTGGAGGAATCAAGGCACTCCATTCAATGTGCCCCCAAAAATATTGATTCCTCCAAAGTTTGCCAGGAAACAACAACAGGACATGATGAACAAAAATAATGATGTTGTTCTGTTGCTTGGAATAGTTAGGAGGAATCAGTTGCTCCTGATTTACCAACCAACACTTTACTTTCTTCCCACTTTTAATTAATAATAAGTTAGTTAGTTTAGTGTAGGTTACTGTACAGCCACAATCAAATATCCACAGACACTTTCCTTCCATCGTAGTAAATATATTGGTAATAGAGAACAACACGTGTATGATTTTGCAGCAGCTCATAATAATAATAATTGAGGGGGTTTGAGTTGACGTAAGGTGTTGTTGTATGATTATATTTTGATATGATACTGATTTATTTGTAAGATAGAAAGAAAGTGTCGGTGGTTATATGATTGTGGCTATACATACATAGTAATATATACATTTTTACACTTTTTTTTAATATGTCATGCATTATTTACAAAACATGCAAAATTAATTTACTCTAATGCCACCATGCATATATTACACCAAACTATTCTATATTGATTGCTTTATTTTCTTGTTAGGTTTTAATAATATTATTATTTACTTATATACAATATTTACAACATGCTACAAGCAAACGTATTTATTTATATACATGTATTTTTTTTAACCCATACATATATATATATATATATTTTTTTTTTTTGTATATTAAAAAACAAACAAATAAAGAAACAGACAAACTCACGAAGCCGCATAGCCGATGTCCCTACGATTGTCTCCAGCAAAGGCAGCAGCGACGAGGGCCACCACTATAGCCAGAACCACCAACCCCACCAGGATAAAGGCAGAGTTACCAACCACGACGGACTGGTTGGGGTTGGTAGTTCCCGTTACGAAGAGGCGCTCATCGTTGTCTGTTGCTGTTAGTAATCGTTGTTGTTGTTGTTGTTGTTGTTGTGTCTCTTCACAGCATGCCAGACTGACCATTACTACAGCTACGATTACTGCAATGTAAAAGAGAGAATAATACGATAGCTGCTCGGTTGTTTATCGTTGAAAGAGGAAATTTAAAACTACGATTACTGGAATAAAAAGAGGGAAATATACGACAGCTGCTCGGTGATGTATCGTTGAAAGAGGACCGTAAAAACCACCATTACCACAGCAACAAATGTAAATACTTAATTATGTCTGGTGTCTGCACGTGTATAAATAAAAATATAGTCAATAATTCAGTATACTCCTACCCTTCAGTCCCAACATATTGAAGGAGGAGGTCGAGTGGATGGTGGTTGAGTTGTTCCTTGAGGGGCTGAGTTTGGAGGGTGACTGAAGTGAGTTGGAAGTGACTAAAGTGTGCTTGAAGTGACTGAAGTGGGCTTGAAGTGACTGAAGTGTGCTTGAAGTGACTGAAATGTTGATGAAAGTGTGTGAAAATGTGACTTATATTTTTCTACCCCTGAGAGAAGTTGTATTGAAGATTAGATTATTGTCTCTCTGTGTGTTTGTGCTAGTGTGTGTGTGACTTACTTCGTGACAGTGTAAACTATAAATATCTACAGTAAGTGTGTGTGTGACGGAGGTAGAGAGAACACTGAGAGCTCTAACACACACAAACCTCCTTATATATATTTACATAAGACCCACCAACCCACAACAACGTACACTTTATAGGTGCCAGGTGGACGACTGTGTGGTCTGCTGAATACATTATTTATTTTCTTCGTGTAGAGAGAGAGAGAGAGAGAGAGAGAGAGAGAGAGAGAGAGAGAGAGAGAGAGAGAGAGAGAGAGAGAGTAGAGGGAGTGGGGGTGAATGGATCTTTTGAGAGAGAGAGAGAGACAGACAGACAGACAGAGAGAGAGAGTGAGAGAGAGTAGAAGGAGTGGGGGTGAATGGGTCTTTTGAGAGATAGAAAGGGGAATAGGTCGTGTGTGTTTGTGTATGTGAGAGAGAGAGAGAAAGAGAGATGAATGGGTCGTATATGTGTGAGAGAGAGAGAGAGAAAGAAGGATAGACAGAGAGAGGAATGAGTCGTGTGTATGTATGTATGTATATGTGTAACAGACAGACAGAGAGAGAGAGAGAGAGTCCATCAAAATATCTTCTTTTCTTCCTGTTGTGGTTAAAAGGACGGAAAGTAAAGTAAAATACAGTGGGTTGTTGGTTGGGTTGGGTTGGGTTTGGGTTGGAATGGCTGGTTTGGTTACATTTCCCCACTTGACGCTGAAACAACTTAAGGGGAAAGTTCTGTGTTGGTAAATCTGGAGCAACTGAATCCTCTAATCTAATTCCAACCAACAGAACACTATTATTTTTGCTATTCTGATCCTGTTTCCTAGCATACATTAAAGGAATCATGGCACTCCAATGTACCAAAAAAGAATTACCACCTTAAGGAGAAGGCAAGAAGCTATATAACAATGAAAAGTCATGGCCAAAAGTCAGACGGATGCAATATTTCACGTTCACTATATTATCTTTTTTATTATTATTACCCCAGTATTAGTGAATCTAATAATAATAATAATAATAGAAATAATAATAACAATAATACAAATATTCATATATATGTATATCTATTCATAGATGTTTCGAATTTATTATTATTATTATTATTATTATTATTATTATTATTATTATTATTATTATTATTATTACTATTATCCTTCGTAAACCTGACAAAAGGGATTCGTTATAAGAGAGATATTGTGTGTGTGTGTGTGTGTGTGTGTGTGTGTGTTTATAATACAGTATTTTTTTTTACCTCCATCTACTTTCCCTCCTGTTCCTCTTTCCCTCTTGTTTTCTACCCTTCTGACTGATGACACCTTAATTTCCCTCCATACTCTCTCTCTCTCTCTCTCTCTCTCTCTCTCTCTCTCTCTCTCTCTCTCTCTCTCTCTCTCTCTCTCTCTCTCTCTCTCTCTCCATAAACACCTATTTATCACAACAAACATTATTTTTAGTACCTTCGTGTTTGTCTTCATTAACACATAGGTAGGACTCAGCAGTGTGTGTGTGTGTGTGTGTTTGTGGGTGGGTGTGTGTTTACGTATGTGTGTGTGTGTGTGTCTGTACGTTTGTGTGTTTCTGTTTGTCTTTACGTGTGTGTGTGTGTGTCTCTGTCTGTACGTGTGTGTGTGTGTCTTTACGTGTGTCTGTCTGTCTATCTTTACGTGTGTGTGTGTCTCTGTCTGTACGTGTGTGTGTGTCTCTGTCTGTACGTGTGTGTGTGTGTCTGTCTGTACGTGTGTGTGTGTCTCTGTCTGTACGTGTGTGTGTCTGTCTGTCTGTACATGCGTGTGTGTGTGTGTTTGTCTGTACGTGTGTATGTGTGTGTGTGTGTGTGTCTGTTAATGTCTGTCAGTACTTCTATCTCTCTGTATTCATAATTATGTTTCTCCACACATCTGTCACTCTTTCCTGCCTGTCTGTGTGTGTGTGTGTGTGTGTGTGTGTACCAGGTGGTGTGTAAGGAAAATCTCTCTACGGTCTACATAAAAACTAAACAACTCTTCCTTAGTCATGTGATATTATACTAAGATAAAGATGTATGTACCGTCAAAGGCAAAAGTTGTGTCATCTTAATGTGGAGGAGTGTGTGTGTGTGTGTGTGTGTGTGTGTGTGTGTGTGTGTGTGTGTGTGTGTGTGTGTGTGTGTGTGTGTGTGTGTGTGTGTGTGTGTGTGTAGGAATTCTTTTTTGTTACATTGAAAGGCTACTGATTCCTCCAAAATAATAAAAATAATAATAATAAAAATAATAATAATAATAATAAAAATAATAATAATAATAATAATAATAATACAAAAAATAATAATAATGATGATAATAATAATAATAATAATAATAATAATAATAATAATAATAATAATAATAATAATAAAAATAATAATAATACAAAAAAAAAAAAAAAAAAAAAATAATAATAATAATAATAATAGTGTCCTGATTCTGTTGTTTAGAATAGTTTTGGATGAATTGAGTTGCTCCAGATTCACCAAAGACAACACATTATAACCCTGGACTACTTACCCCCCCCCCCCCTTCCCCCCCCCTCCCCCTCCCCCTCCCCCCTTACCTTTTAATTAGTATTATTCACTGGGTCAGGGGGACGAACTAGCCACTACAACCTCCCCCCCATCCCCCCATCCCCATCATCCTTCCCCCCCCCCTTACACCCTCTCTCCCTTCCATCCCCTTCCCCTCCACCTCCCCCTCATTCTTGTAAGTCCTACTGGAAACTGTCATTGTGTGTGTGTGTGTGTGTGTGTGTGTGTGTGTGTGTGTGTGTGTGTGTGTGTGTGTGTGTGTGTGTGTAGAAGAATTTACACACACACACACACACACACAGGTCTGGAGAAAATTACCCGGTATATAGTGTCGTCTGGGCTGTACACACACACACACACACACACACACACACACTGGCATACTAAGCACTGACCGACTGACTGTGACTCCCCTTGGTAAACGTTTACTACCAGACAGTATTATTCATCTATTTGACGTTTCTCCCTCACCAACGTTTTTATTATTATTATTATTTGGCGTGTGGAAAGAAACGCTTATTTATGTATTTTGTAGTTCAGAGAGAAACGTTTTATTATTTATTTTGTAGTTCAGAAAGAAACGTTTTATTATTTATAGTGTATAATTCAGATGAACGTTTCTCCCTCACCAACGTTTTTATTTTGTTATGTGATGTGTGGAGAGAAACGTTTATTGTTCTATTTTGTAGTTCAAAGAAACGTTGTAATTTTTATTGCCTTGCCCTCTTTTTACGTTTCTTTATCATCAACGTTTTTATAATGTGGTGTGTGAAGAGAAAAGTATTTTTTTCATATCCCATCCATGATTTACATGTCTTTCTCTCGAACGTTAATTATTTTATGTGGTGGAGGGAAACGTTTATATCCACTAATCCTTACCCTCTCCCCTCCACCAATCCTTACCCCCTCCTCTCCACCAATCATTCCTTCCCTTCCCTCCCGTCCACCAATCCTTCCCACCCTTCCCTCAATCCTTCCCCCTTCCATTCATCCACCAACCCTTCCCCCCTTTCCCTCCCCTCCACCAATCCACGAAACAAACTCCTTCCATATACGTAGGTGTGTGTGTTTCATGGCAATATTTGAAGGACTTACTAACCTCCAAATAATCTGACTTCATCACGGGGTACCTTTAATTACATACACACTGTAAGTAATGTATCACACCTAATATATTTTCCTGTTATATTGAAGCCTCGGGGGTAGAGTTGGATAGTGATAAAGTAGTGGTAGTGGTAGTGGTAGTGGTGGTGGTGGTGGTAGTGGTGGTAATTTTAATAGGTATAGAGTAGAGTAGTAACAGTAGTACGGTAGTAGTAGTTGTGGGAATAGTAGTAGTAGTAGTTGTAGTAACTGGTATAATTTGTATCATATTACGTTACATTTACCGGAAAATCAAAACAAAAAATATATAATATGGAAAACGTGTGCATTTTCACCAAGTAAGATGAATAAAGATGAAGTGTTGTTTACATGCAAATAAGGTTATTACGATACACACTCATATGGAAAGAAGGAGGTGGAGTATAAGGCTACACTTGTATATGGAAACTAGGAGTATTAGAAGAATGGAGAGAAGAGAGAAAGGTGATAAGATGTATGGGGAGAATAGGGGAGGGGAGGGAAAGGGTGACAGAGTGTAGGGGAGGGTAAGGATGGGGGATTTAAGTGTATGGTGAAGAGGGAGGGAGAGATAGGAGGGTAGGGAAGGGGGAGAAGGGTCACAGTGTAAAGTATATGGCCTAGTATTGGTAGTAGTGGTGGTAATAGTGGTGGTAGTGGTAGGGGGGGGGAGTTAAATATAGGGAAGGGGGGGTTCTTTGGTTATATGGGAAGGGGGGAGTCCCATATATATATAAAGGGGGAAGAAGGGCAGGAGGACGTACCAGTATATGTGTGTTCGTAATTACCTCACGCCCTTCATCACGCCCCCATCCACTTCGTCAGCGTCTCCGGCAGTAGTAGTTCATTTTCGACCATCATCTTTTGTTTTTCATTCGTTCGTCAGCCACTCCGTCAGTACCGTATTCCATCACCCACTACCTGAAGTCGCCCAACACCTCCTAGATCTATCGTTCTCCCTTCGTCGGCGTCTCCTGCAGTAGTTCCCTCAGACATCCAGACATCCAACTACTGCAGGCTCTGTTGTTGTCATCGGTTTTGTCTTGTGCCACCGTCTCCTTTATCACCTTTAGCAGGACTTCCTCACCGGCAGATAATCAACAACAACAACACCAATACTGCTGCTGCTGCTTCTTCCTACGTCATCGCCTTCTACACCACATCCTCCCCGACACACACACACACACACACACACACCAGGATGGCACTCAAAGGTAAGATCTACTGTATATTTCTGAAGGCGACGCTGAAGAAAGAAGTTGAGTGACGACAATTTTAGCAAGTCTTAGATCAGTAAATACAGGAATATTGACTAGGATTATATTTCTACGATTTTAACCTTCATAAGAAAATATAAGATTTTTTTTTATTAATTGAGATTTTAATTAGCTGTTCTCTTTACTTCCTTATTAATTATACAAGTGTTTTTTTTAATTTTTAAGTATATATTTTTTGATAGTCTTCATTTCACATAATTTTGGTTTCATCATTATTTTATATATATATATATATATATATATATATATATATATATATATATATATATATATATATATATATATATATATATATATATATATATAATAAAAAATTAAGTTTATATTTTTGGACAGTCTTCATTTCTCATATTTTTATTTCAGGATCACACTACTCTAAGATGATACAACTACTACTGGTGGTGATCATATGGACAGCAGAAGGTACGAGTAGTAGTAGTAGTAGTAGTAGTAGTAGGATGGGTGAGACAGTAGCAGCTAAAACAGGAAGAGCTCCCCACGAAGTAGTAGTTAAATCAAGCAAAGTACATGATAAACTACAGAAGGAGTCACAGCAGAAGAAACTACCACTACTACAAGAGGTACCACAAACACTACCACTACTACTTCAGGAACGAACACTACAGGAACCACTACAACAACAACAACAACAACAACTGCAGAATGACCCACAACAAACACAACCACTGCTAAAGGAAAAGCCACAACAACAACAACAGCCACTACTACTGCAAAATGAGGAGGAGGAGTCAGTTGAGTTGGAGCCTCGTTTAATCTGGTTCACCAACACGTCTAGCCTGAGTCTGGGCTCCACTGGATCGGAGGGACTGTCTTTGGAACCTGAGACTGTGTTGGTGATTGGGGTGTTGTTAGCTGCCCTACTCGCTGCCACCATTGTCCTCGCTATCCTTCTAGGCATTGAGGGTAATAAGGAAGATACACACTACGAACATTCAGCCTCGTAAGTAGCCCATAATTATACAGTCTAGTCTATCTGTCTGTCTGTCTGTCTGGTCTCGTGGGTGTATGGGTAAGGAAGGTCTCGTGAGTAGATTGAATTACTTATTTTACTTGTTAATTTATTTTTAATTATCACTTATTTATTTTTTTAATTTTATTTTATTGCCTGTCTACCTATTTGTTTGCTCTCTTCATTAATTGTTATCTCTTTGCATGTGTGTTTGTCTGTTTGTTTCACTGTCTACTAACCACCTTCCCTTGTCAACCCTGCCTCTCTGTCTTGCCTTATACCGTCACTTCATACTTATCCATCTGCCTGTTTGTCAGATGTGAATTCCCTGTACTTCCAATACATGCTGTAACTGTACTTGTTTTGTTTTAATAATGGTTTTTAATGCATGGTTCATAAACTGGTGTATATATTTGCTAACTTGTTTCATGGTTGCATTACTGTGAAAACGTCTATGCTGTATACTGTATATATATGTAAATATTTTAACATTAACATTATACTGTATATACTTGTGTACATATTATATACCTCTTACATAAAGGGGTTGCCTACTCCTTTGACTGAGGATTAATAATGCTGTAAATACGCTTTCTAAAGTAGTGTCACCTTTGAGAAAAATGATACTGTTGTGAGAAAGACGTTATTGTTTATTATTTCTGGTTGACTGTATAAGCTACGAAAATAAACAAAAATAATTCACATCCATTCACAATAACAAACTTTATTCTCAAACGTCACCACCAGCACATCAGAGAAACCACTGGACATTTTGAGAACTTTAGATCCAGCCCTACTAACTAACCTCCCTTCCTCCCTCCCTCCCTCGTTCCCTACATCCTCCCTCCCTCGTTCTCTACCTCCTACAGATCCTACGCCTCCGCCCCAGCCTACGAAGAGAGTTCTTACGCAGTCCATAGATCATTGGAGAACTTTGCAAACAAATATAAATAGACACCACTCAACTAGCAAATGTATAGAGATATAATTATAGTTACCAATATAGTGTGTAGGAAATGAATACTGGAAATGATCTAGGAAATGCTGGAAGTGATGTAGGAAACGCTGGAAGTGATGTAGGAAATGAATGCTGGAAATGATGTAGGAAATGCTGGAAGTGATGTAGGATATGCTGGAAGTGATGTAGGAAATGATCTAGGAAATGCTGGAAGTGATGTAGGAAATGAATGCTGGAAGTGATGTGTTTTGAATATGTAAGATCACTAGAGTTTAAATAGACACCAACTAGCAAATGTATAGATAAAATATTCCTTATTCAAATACGCTATTGTGTAGGAAATAAAATGTTGATTGGAAGATATGTGTGTTGAATGTGTGCAAATGTTTGGTATCATCTGGTAGCTACATTAAATGGATATTAAATTATAGGTATTTTACTACATCATAGCATCTTGATTCCTCCAAATTATGCCAGGAAACTAGATCAGATTAACCAAAATAAAGGTGGCCTGATGTTGCCTGGAATAGTTTAGAAAAATTTGCTCCAAATTTACTAATTGTCTGAAAATGATTTGTGTATGTTTATATATTTATTGATTTATTTATTAAAGTTCCTATTTATTCCATTTTGTATCCATTTATTAAAGTTCCTATTTATTCCATTATTGTGTATCCATTTATATTCAATCTATTTCTACCTATACATCGTAATATGTATAGATGTGTGTGTTCACGTTTATGGATATATTATAAAGTTATTCGGTTTAGAAATATCATCTGTTTTGACACAATCCATCCCACATTTATATAACACATCCTTTAAAGTAACGTTAAGGGGTAAAATTTTGTGTTGGTAAATAAATCTGGAGCAACTGAATCCTCCAAACTATTCCAAGCAACAGAACACCATTATTTTTGCTCTTCTTGTCCTGTTTTCTGGCATACTTTGGAGGAATCATGGCACTTCAATTTAACAAAAAAGAATTACCACCTTAATTAAAGGAAGAACTTATTTCTTTTGGGTTGAATTGGAGGACTACTGAATTCTTCCAAACTATGCCAGGCAACAAATCACCTCAATGTTACTTAAAGGAGATTGATTGATTGATTGATATTAGGCACCGTAACAGCGAGGTCATATAGCGCCAGAGGAAGGTGATAGAGAGGTGTGACTGCAAGCAGGAAGGTGATAGAGAGGTGTGACATCAAACAGGAAGGTGATAGAGAGGTGTGACAGCAAGCAGGAAGGTGATAGAGAGGTGTGACATCAAACAGGAAGGTGATAGAGAGGTGTGACAGCAAGCAGGAAGGTGATAGAGAGGTGTGACATCAAGCAGGAAGGTGATAGAGAGGTGTGACAGCAAGCAGGAAGGTGATAGAGAGGTGTGACAGCAAGCAGGAAGGAAATAAAATGAAAAGAGGGACACTTGAAGAATCTTTAAAAGGGATATTATATTTCCTGACGAAGTTTGGAGTAATAAGTAAGTAACCTTCGAATTATTTACCATCAAATGTCTCTCTTTCCCTCATCCTCCCTTAAGTAGATCATTATTCATTTTTGGTACATTGGAGAGCATTGATTCCTACAATGTATACCAGGAAACAGGACCAGATGAATTAAAATAATGGTGATCTGTTGCTTGTAATAGTTTGGATGAATCAGTTGCTCCAGATTGACGAACACAAAACTTCCCCTTTAACCATGCCTTGGAAAAACATGTGTCAAATAATCAAGTTTTTGTTATAACTATGCATTATTATTATTATTGTTATTACGTTTTTGTTATAACTATACACACATTATTATTATTAGTAGTAGTAAATAAAAATATAAATCACTGTACATTATATGTTTTTATTTTATGCCTTGATTGTAGAGTAAATAATTCAAGTTTGTACTATAAGTATGCACACTTGTTACATTTTTAAATTAGAGATTTATAAATAAAGAGGTTGTGAAAAATAACATATATGAATTATTGAATATTTTTAGTATACGGTACGGTATTTATTTATTTATATATACTTACCTATTATTATTTTCTAGTTATCCTTCCTTGTTATAATTTACTGATTTACTTATGCAACTTATTTTCATGGTACTTGATTGATTTTGTATTTATTAATAATTGTGTATGTATAGATCAATTTATATATTCTATGTATGTGTTCTAGTACATAAAATTATCTTGAATACGATGATCCTATCAGATTTTATGTATACAGCACTATGGTAGAGAAATGGAAGGATTTGTATGGATATGTTATACCCTATTAATATTCCCACGTGACTTGATGGAAGGGGGAGTGAGGAGGAAATGGATAAAGTTGCCAAGTACATACCACCAACGTGAATGTAAGGATTATTTTGTATAGTATTTGAAGGAATATCAGGTAATAATGTATGTTTACTTGTATCCACTTTTAGTACTCGGTAATAATATCAACTTGAAATAATTGTTGTATATTTTAATTACAAAACCCCACTGAAAAAATGGTCGATTAATTAAATTGACGCCAATTTTTCATATTTCTTATTGGTTCATCCCACTTTTATTCCGTCTTTACTGCTATTTATTTTTTACCCTCCAAAGTTTTAATAATTGTATAATAGTTGTACAATACTATTTAATTCAATGATATTAACCCAATTTGCCTATAGGTTATGTAATAGTTGCGCTAAGTGAAGAAATATAAATAAGTTTTGAAGGAGGAATGCTTAGTGAGATGTAAACAAATCCCTATGGTATAATTATAGCTGGAATACCAACTCTACCCATGTGTTCCTATAAAACACATAAATATTTCCTTACTATCCTCCCCATAGTTTTATATCATTAGTTATTTATAATTCGTTACTCAATAAATATAGAGTTTGTCAATGTATCTATTGTTTTATCTATTTGCATCTATTTCATGAGAGGTCAGTAATACCGGCAAAAAAAATTCATATTTTTTAATCAACAATAATAACAACATAAATAACAATAAATTATGATAACAATAACAGGAAATACATAAATATTTTTCCTAGCATTCTTAATATACATTTGGTGTTATTAAAAAAAGTCAAAATAAGCAGGTTTAAATTATAGCAGAATTTAGCAGGATTTAAAATTGAGCAGATGTCGCTTAGCAAGTCAGGGGAAGCAGAGTATTGTTATGGCACGGTCATTCTGTAGGTCAGGTCACTATGGGGGCCAGGTCAGGTCAGGTCGAGTTAGGTCAGGTGGATTAAATTATGAGGTAATAAGTTAACAATGTCAGTTTTGGTCTGTCTAGGTTGAATTTGGTGATGGTTTTAGTTGAGGTCAGGTCAGGTCATGTGAGGTCAGGTGGATAATATTATGACGTCATTAGTTTGGTTAGTTTGAGTCTGGTGATAATTTCAAGTCAGGTCAGTTAGTAATGGGAAAAGTGGGTCAGGTCAGGTCATATGAAGTCGGCAAGTCAGGTGATGTTGGGTCATATCACATGGAGTCCGTCAGTCTGATCAAGTGAGTCAGGTCAAATAATATTAGTTTTAGTAATTGGATGACTAGGTTAGTTGGGTCGTTGAGTCAAGAAGTCAGGTCAGGTCATTTAATTGGTCAGGTCAAGTGCAAAGTGTGATGGTAGGTCAAGTTGTTGGGTCACTCAGTTTGGTCATGTGAGGTCAGGTCTGGTCAAGTCACAAGGGTACGAGTAGTGATGGTAGGTCAGGTCATTGGGTCACTCAGTTTGGTCATGTAAGGTCAGATCATAAAGTCATGTTGTGTCAGATGATATTGGTAAATCAGGTCAGAGGAATGGTGGACCAAGTCAGGTCAATCAGGTAGATTAAGTCAGGTCATCTAGTAGTAACTAATAACAGGTCAGGTCACTCATGCATCGGTCTTCAAGGTGAGGGAATGCATGGTTGACCTGTCAGTAAAAGTTAGGTCAGGTCAAGTGGGTTAAGTAGAGGCCAAATGAGGTCAATATTGGTTTGAGTTTTAATCTCTTGAGGGTCAGAATTTGAAGTTTGAAGTTGTGGATTGAAAGTTGAGGGTTTGGAGGTTGTGGGATGAGGGTCAGGGTTTGAGATAGGGGGTTGTGGGATGAAAGTTGAGGGTTTGAATTTTGAAGTTGAGGGTTTCAATGAGGTTTGTGTTCTATCGGTATTTCTTCTCTGCGTCTTCCAGTGAGCGATGGACGGAGTAGGAGCTTTCTTCGTAGTGGGTGGGGGAAGGGTATGACCTGTTGTTGGATGGAAGAGAGAGAGAGAGAGAGAGAGAGAGAGAGAGAGAGAGGGGTGGGGATGTGAAGATAGAGAGAAATGGAGGGAAGAGAAAAGAGACAGGAGAGAGAGAGACGGGAGGAAAGCAAGGAAAGGGGGAAGTATAATAGTCAATCTTTTTTCTATAAACACGTAATCATATACATATCAGAGTGGAGGATGGGGCTCAGTATTTACATTTATTATTTACATGGGATATTTACATAAATATTTACACGTATTAGTAATTAAGGCATGGGTGTATATACAAATGCAAGCAGATAAATGATAAAGTGTTAATTTCTGTCACCAGGATGCAAGAATGAAAGTTAGAATTATTATATTATAGTGTTTTATGAATATGTTAGTAATAGTTAGTAAAGGTAATGGGCTGCTGATTCCTCCATGCAAACTATCCTAGAAACAATATATTACCTTAACTGTTGCTATTGGTGATCTGTTTCATGATCTAATGTGGAGGAATCATTACCCCTTCAATGTCCCCTAGAAACAAGAGCGTCTTTCATTCCTTAATTAAATACACACACACACACACACACACACACACACATACACACATACACACACACACACACACACACACACACACACACACATAAAGTCGAAATTAAAAACTATCACACGAATAAATAAAACACACACACACACACACACACCTACCACAGGAGACTTACGTATGAGGGTCAGTGGCGTATCCTGTGGCGCTGTAGTAGCCTTCATCGTCCTTACCCTCATTACTCAGGAGAACCCCCATGAGAATGATCGCTGCTATCAGTCCTGCAAGAGTCAACCCCACCAGTAGTGCCGCGTCCCAACCCACCAACACAGAGAACGCGTTGCCAATGGTGAGGGACCCGGTAGACCCGCCACCCGTCCCCGTCCCCGTCAGGAAGATTCGTTGCTGTTCACCTCCTTCATCGTCCACCTTCTGTGTTATTGGTCCATCGTTGTCAGTTCTATGGGTACGGCATAGGACACACGATGACCCCAGCAGTAGTAGTAGTAGTAACACCAGTTGGGAGTCGTTGTACACACCACCTATATAACGAAAACATCAGGGAGGAAGGGAAATGGTTACTGTTACATGTATCTATTTTACCGTCAACATCACCACCATCTTCACTGCCTACATCACCACCATCTTCACCGTCTGAAGGAAATGTACTTCATATTGTTTTGTTTTTTTACATGGCAAAAATGTACTGACATCCCTCTTTAAATGCCTTGCCTTAATCAGTCAATATAATGCAAACCAAGACAAGTACTACAAAATTCTTACACAAGCTGGTACTAATATAAAAACTATAAACACTGATGTGTATGTGTGTCAAACATGACAGTATTATCTATGGTCATACTACTTAGATGGGAATAGATACACTTTCTTCAGTATAAACAGTAAATAAATATCCCACTAGAATTCTGGAGCAACAGAATCCTCCAAACTATTCCAAGCAACAGAACACCATTATTTTTGCACTTCTGGTCCTGTTTCCTAGCTTACTTTGGTGGAATTAAGGCACTCCAATGTACCAACAAAAAATTACCACTGTATTGTAAACTGACTTTCGTCCTACCTTTTAAAGCCATTGTTCTCAGTAGCTGCGTACTTGAATCAGTATATTACTGGGTATTTCGTAGGTGGGTGAGTGAATGATGTTAGTGAGTAAGAGGTTGGGTACTTTGTAGTAGGTGGGTGTGTAGGTGAATGAGTATGTGATTTGGACTTGTAGATGAGTGTGTGAGTGGGTCCAGTTAAAGTTGGGTGTAAGTGGTTGAGTGTGTGAGTTGTGTTTCGGTATTATGTATGTACGAGAGAGTGAAGTGTGTGATTTGAAGACTAAGTGAGTGAGTGGTGTGTGTGTGATTTGAAGATTGAGTGAGTAAGGTGAATGGTTGAACGGTACTCCTCGTGTGGAGTTCCAAGAGTGACTGATGTTCTTCCTACCCTACACTTTGTTTATATAGGGCCCTCAGACCCCCATATACCTAACCCACAACACGTTACCACAACCATACACACACTCCACCCTTCACTCCCTCCCTCTTCTCTTTTCTCCCCCCCCCCCCTCTTCCCTCCACCCTTTCATTCCTTCCCTCTTGACATATACTGTAATACTATGTCACACACACACACACACACACACACACACACACACACACACACACACACATCAGAGCTACTTCACCACAACCCTACATTCCCCAAACCTTTATGTATGTGTATCTGTGTGTGTGTGTGTGTGTGTGTGTGTGTAATGTATGGGGATAGGGGGAAGGGGGGCGACTAACCACACGTTATACTTAATGGGATGTTCTAGGGGATACCAGGCCCCCCAATTCACCTACCCCCCCCCCCCCCTCAATGGAGAGAGGGGAGGGGTGTATATAATTACAGTACACGATATTCTTAAAGTGAAACTGTCTTGTTGATGAATTGAAATGATACCTGATTCCTCCAAATTATACCAGGAAACACAGTAGTACAGACACGATCAAAAGTTCTGCATAGTGTAAATATAATTGGAGTGCTACTGTTTCCTCCAAATTATACCAGCCAGAAAACACAGTAGTACAGTCACTATCAAAAGTCCTCCATCGAATGAATGAAAGTGACCCATTGGAGTAAATATTATCAACTTATTTTAAAACCTAAAAACAAAAATATAGAAAATAAACAGTTTCATATCAGCATACACTATATATATATATATATATATATTTTTTTTTTTTTTTTTTTTTTTTTTCTGGGTCGTTGTAGGTAAGGGATGAGAGAGGAACGTGTTAATGAGATATGAAATGAGGTGATGATAATGATGATGATGAGGGGATGGGTTGACATGAAGCTATTGGTACACACACACACACACACATACAGAGATACATACACACAGACACACACACACACACACACACGCACACACACACACACACACACACACACACACACACACACACACACACACACACACACACATACACACACACAGAGACATACATACACATAGACACACACAGATACATAGACACACATACACACACACACAGGACTTTTGTACATGACCGTATCTCAGTATCCGAACACGCAAATCATCAATCTGTTTTGTAGTACAGTTAGAATGAGTCAGTAGCCTATATACCCACTAATTAATTATCCATTCCACAGTAACCAATCACTCACCAATATATAAGTACTGTAAACTTGACCTCGTAAATTCGCTACCACTTACAAAGATGTTTATGTCATGTACTGAGCTGGTAACACTGTGTGGGGAAGGTGTTATTTATTGTAAGTGAAATATTGTATCGTATCGCTCTGACTCCTACCAAATAAATGTTACCAGCTCAAAATAAATGACATAAATAGCTAAGTACGGGGTCGTGAATTTACGAACTCGAGTGTACAGTACAGGCAGGTTGTGATTATTATAGTTCCTGTTGTGATTATAATTCCTGTTGTGATTATAATTCCTGTTGTGATTATAGTTCCTGTTGTGATTATTATAGTTTCTGTTATGATTATTATAGTTCCTGTTGTGATTATAGTTCCTGTTGTGATTATAATTCCTGTTGTGATTATAGTTCCTGTTGTGATTATAATTCCTGTTGTGATTATAGTTCCTGTTGATTATTATTTCTCTCTACTCTTCTTGTCTGTTCTCTTTCCTTTCTTCCTTCTTTCTGTTGACATTATTCACGTCAAACGGAGAGGAAGTTTTATGTCTCTCTCTCTCTCTCTCTCTCTCTCTCTCTCTCTCTCTCTCTCTCTCTCTCTCTCTCATACTGTGGAGGAATCATACATATGTTCTTTATTACCAAGATATTTACTACGATGGAAGGAAAGTATCGGTGGATATTTGACTGTGGCTGTACATTCTTCACAATACAGTAACGTCACCAATTATTCGTGTACCTCAAAAGAAAACAATAGTAACTACGTGAAATATATTTTTATTTACACTCTGATTAATACTTTTTGTATAAATATGCAAAATAATTTATATAAATACTCTTCATTAACTATAACATTACAAACAACAAATAACAATAACATAACAGAAGAATGGTTAGTTAGTTATGGTAATGTACAGTCGTGGTGTAAAGTTGTGTCCCCCTCTTATCTTATGGTGAAATTAGAGTATAATAATGTTGTCGTGAAAATGACATGATTATTTTTCTTCTCTCTGACTGTAAGAAATGGATATATCAAATAGTAATTAAAACATATCAATTCTCAGTCACCACAACATACATTATTCTCTAAGTGAACTTCTGAGAATAATGTTGGGAGTGAGACGTATTTTTTTTCTTGTTATTAATTGTAAATGTAGTAATTGTAAATATATATCTAACGGTTAGTAGAAAAAAAAATCTATATATGATAAATGAAAAACACGTCTCAGTCCCCAAAACACACATTATTCCCTAAGGTCATTATCACACTAACGAAGGAACAGAACAATATATCACTTCTGTACAAGAGAAGATAATTGAGTAAAAATGTTATAACCCTGTACATTGTAAACAAAATATTATATGTGAATATGATTATAGAAGGACAGACGATTATCAAGGTTGCCACAATTCATACCCACACACTGTATATCTAAAGGGTGGGTGGGAATAGGGGGCAGACTTGGGGGGGGAGAGTTTGGGGGTGCGGGAGTAGGGGGGGAGGTTTAGGAGGGTGCAGGAGTAGGGGGCCAGGCATGTCCCCCTAGTCCCACACACCCTTAAGTAAATACACAATCTGTAAGTCAAGTCAAGCATACATGCATATTTACACACGTGTTCGAAGATTTACAAACCCATCACTACTGCCTCGCCTTTAGTAGGCAGGCAGTGAGGTGACCTATATAGTTATGTGGGCAGAAACTGGGGCATTGAAGACAGGGATATGTGAGCAGGAGAGAGTGAGGGATGTAAAGAGAAAGTGGAGATGTGAGGAGAGTCAGCTAAGAGAGAGGGTGACGAAAAGGAGAGAGTGGAGAAATATAAGGAGAGAGAGTAGAGATACATAAGGAGAGAGTGGAGAGAGTCACCTAGGAGAGAAGGTGAAGTAAAGGAGAGAGTGGAGAAATGTAAACAGAGAGAGAGAGAGAGAGAGAGAGAGAGAGAGAGAGAGAGATGAAGAAGGGTGAAGACTAGGAAGGAGGCTATGAATGAAAGATGTTGTGAAAGGTCCTATGTAGAGGTGGGTGAAGGAGGCGACGAAGGAGGGAGTAAAGGAATAAATAAAGGAGGGGTGAAGGAAGGAAAAAAGGAAAGGTGCAGGAATAAATGAATAAAGGAGGGTGTGAAGGAAGTAATAAAGGAGAGGTGGAGGAGTAAATGAATAAATGAATGAATGAAGGAGAGGTGGAGGAATAAATATATAAAGGAAGGTGTGAAGGAAGGAATGAAGGAGGGGATGAAGGAGATGGTGACGAAGGAGGTGAAGGAGGGAGAGGGTGTTGAGCAGGGTGGGTGGGTCAGTCTGAGGTCAACTGTATGGCACGGTCAGTAGATGTCAGGTCACTCATCTCCACAAGCATATGCCAGGGAGGTCATCAGGGGTCAGGGGAGGTCACCAGAAAATTCAAAAAGTCATCAGAGGTCAGGTCAGGTCAGGGCAGGGAACAACAATAATGTCAACATCGTTGGTTAGGTGAGGTCCTTAAACGTCAAGCGAGGTCAGCAGGGGTCAAAATAGGATCAAACAAGGTCACAGTAGAAGAAAGGGGATGGGAGAAGGTCAGTGTTTGTTTGGTTGTTACAGGTCATCATGAGGTCAATAAAATCACAATGGGTCACATTTATAATAATGAAATTTTAGCTCAATATGAGTCAGGTCAACGTCAGGTCACAGGGCAATGGCCAGTCCTGAGGTCATTCGTCACATGTCACAGCTGGAGTCAGGTCACTTAGAGGTCAACTTGAGGTCATTTCAGGTCACTAACCTGTTGTACAGGTACTGTTTCTTACCGTGAGTAGTATGCAGAGAAAGGTCACGGGAAAAGGTGATGAAGATAGGTGTGTGTGTGTATGTATGTATGTAGATATATGTGTGTGTGCAGTAGGTGTATGTGCGTGTGTATTTATGTGTGTGTATGTATATGCATCGTGTGCATGAGTAGGCTATGTGTATGTGTTTGTGAGTGTGTTAGTGTGTATATATATATAAGTGTGTGTGTGTGTGTGAAATGTTATAATCATCATCAACATCACCTTACCGTACTTTATGTATTTTTCTTGCATATAACTCAAGGTCAGGTCAGGTCACTTTGAGGTCATCTGGTACACACACACATACACACACGTTGCAGCTATAACATAACGTCTTATCTAAGCGTCTAGTCACATACAAATCTTACTAAAATCCTGTCTAGTCTTCTAAGTATGTATGCCACAATCATATATCCTGCAAAACTTTCCTTCCAGTGTGCAAATAAACCAATATTATATCTAAATATAATCATACAACACTTTATGTCAACGCAACCCCCTCAAATATTATTATGAAGTGCTACAAAATCATACACGTGTTGTTCTTTATTACCAAGATATTTACTACGATGGAAGGAAAGTGTTGATAGATATTGGATTATTATGAAGTGCTACAATATCATTCACGTGTTGTTCTTTATTACCAAAATATTTACTACGATGGAAGGAAAGTGTTGATAGATATTGGATTATTATGAAGTGCTACAAAATCATACACGTGTTGTTCCTTATTATATATTGGTAGGAAAGTGTTGGTGGATACTTAATTGTGGCTTTAACTTTATATATTGTTTGTCTGGTCTTTGGTATTGGTTAGAGGGGGGGGGGGAGTCTTGCTGTGGAGTCAATGTCTAATGGATTATAGTTATTAACATTTTTATACTATGGTAATTCGGTGTATGCTTTCAGTACATGTTATATTATACGTCGTCTTGATATATTTGTTGATATACTTTGGTCGTCATATAATACGTCAGTCAGGTACAGTCATGGTATAAAGTGTGTGAACATCGTTGGTGACATCTGGCAACTACAGCAAATGTAAACACGTGGGTAGTAAACACTTAGATAGTAGACAAATATACTATAGTAAACACGTAGTAAACAAATATTAATGAATGTGAAGGTAGTGTGTGATGGCTTAAATTATTCCAATATTAGTCATTACAATCTTGTCATTCAGGAAATTTTACTTGTATATAAATAACGTGTTTGAAACGTGTTTTTACTTTTGACACAGTTGCCAGATATCACCAGGAGTAGCACACGTCAATCTTGTTCTAAGTCTAAATCATTACAAGTCTAATAATTACAAGTACGATACAAGCGTAATGAGGGGATGGGGGGGGGGAGAAGGGTGTGTCTTTGGTGTAGTGGGGGAGGGAGGGAGAAGGGGCATACGTGCACCCTGGGCAAGAGTCATGTCAACACTGACTAGAGTCGCTTTGAGGTCCGTCTTTTGTTCACGTCTAGTGGAGGCTACGTCATCGGTAACGTATGGTGGTATTATTATTATTATTATATTTCTGTATTATTATTATTATTTCTGTACTATTATTATTATTATTATTATTATTATTATTTAGATGTATTATTATTATTATTTAGATGTATTGATATTATTATTATTATTATTGTTATTATTATTATTATTATTATTATTATTATTATTATTATTATTGTTAGTGTTTCGATTTTATTTCTATTGCTGCTAATATTATTATTTTTATTGATATTATTATTATTATTATTGCTTTTCTCAAAAATAATACCACCTGCTGTAATGATAAAAATACACTTTGGAATCAAGAATATTGTCCATTGTGTCAGAGAGAGAGAGAGAGAGAGAGAGAGAGAGAGAGAGAGAGAGAGAGAGAGAGTAAATAGAAAACCATTAAATGGAATAATGATGAGTCAGGGAGTGAGAATTTAAGTGAAGGAGTGAAAGTAGTAGAAGTGAGGAGGAACTAGGCTAGACAGAAGGAGTATTTGATTAATTAAGTAATATTAGAATACATACATCTGAGATATAATATAATAATTAAATGAAGGATGCTGTAGGATAATAACTCTAGCATTGAGTAGGGAGGATGTGTGAGTATTGAAGGATTTAATTAATGAAGGAGTGAGGGATCGAAGGAGTGCTGGAATTAATTAAAAAAAGTGCTGGAATTAATAAAAAGTGCTGGAATGAATAAAAAAAAAAGTGCTGGAATGAATTAAAAAAGTGCTGGAATAAATATTAATAAAAAAAAAGAGAGTGCTGGAATGAATAAAAAAGTGCTGGAATGAATAAAAAAAGTGCTGGAATGAATATTAATAAAAAAAGAGAGTGCTGGAATGAATAAAAAAAAGAGAGTGCTGGAATGATTTAAAAAAAGTGCTGGAATGAATAAAAAAAAAAAGAGAGAGTGCTGGAATGAGTGAACAAAAATAAGTTTTTTTTTTTTTTTAGTGAGTGAGAGAGGGTAGATAAATTATATACCACGTGTACAGTCACTACCCAAAATAATAATAATAATAAATCAATCCAGGTCTGGTTTGAATAGCCTCATGATGAAATATTAGTAAACAATAACAACAATAAACTTCTGTAAATAAAAGTATGAGACAAACTGGATAACTGTTGTTGTTGTTGTAATTGGGTCATTGGTATGTATGTATGTATGTATGTATGTCAGGTGATTCCAAACAATAACAAAAACAACAACAACACGTGGATACTCATTATGGGTCGAGACTGTACGAAAGAGATAAAACATTAATATAAACAAAATAATATAAACAAAAGTTGGTTGGGTTGGTTGGTTCATAAGTATACAGGTGTGCTTCGAATACCTACATAGAGACAGTAGATAAATACACAATAACAAAGATCTTCATTGGAATTACTTGGTTGGTGAATTGGACTGATCAAAGTTTCAACCAATGCTGTATACTTATTTGTCCTCGTGACTGTACACTCTGTTTACAACTATTATTTCACTCCGTCCTCAGTCATTCAAGTATCGTGTGAGTCAGACTTGCATCGTCCTGAATCACAAGCTGAAGAACGGAGAAAGCCTAAATTCCCACAGGCAGAGGACGAAGGAAACCCCAATTTCCCCATATATAGGACGAGGGAAAAGGGTGTTGGAGGCGTGTGATAATCCCTTTATGATTCGTACTTCTTGGCAGCTTCTTCCAATGATCGTTTGATGGAGTAGGAACTTTCTTCATAGGATGGCCCGTAGCTTGGACCAGTGGCGTAGGACCTGTTATGTGGGGGTTGGGTGGGGGGAGAACCAGGGAGAGGAAGTGAGGGGGGAGGGGTGGCAGGAGAGGGGAAAGGTGCATGGGAGAAAGGCAAGAGATTGGGTTGGGGTTAGGTGGGGGGAGAACAAGGATGGAGGATAGGGTTTAGGGGGGGGGGGTTAAAAGAAAGAAAAGGGTGGGAGAAAGGCAGGAGGTTGGGTGGGGGAAGAACAAGAGTGAAGGATAGAGAGGAGGGGGTGGGGTTAAAAGGGGGAGAAGGGCAGGAGAGGTGAGAGGGCGAGGGGAAAGATGGAGAAGAGCAGGAGGCGGGGGTGGGGGGGGACATGGGCATGGAGAAGGAAGGGCAGGGAGAGGGGTGATGGAGGGGTATCGGGGTAAGGAAAGGAAGGAAAAGTAAAGAAGCATGAATGAGAATATTTACATGTCAAGCAGCCTCTCTTAGAGTTTGTATTTACACGACAACATGCCTTAGGACCTTCTATTTACACCACAAGAGACACGATGAACTTCTATTTACAAGACAGGATGCTTCACCACCCTTTATTTACACCTGCAATAGTTGTGTGTTTATTATACGAAAAGAGGTCGTGTGAGTGTTCTGTTTACACGAAAAGAAGTGTAAGTTTTCTATTTACACGAAAAGAGGTTGTGTGCATTATTCTATTTACACGAAAAGAAGTTGTGTGAGTTTTCTATTTACACGGAAAGAGGTTGTGTGAGTTTTCTATTTACACGGAAAGAGGTTGTGTGAGTTTTCTATTTACACGGAAAGAGGTTGTGTGAGTTTTCTATTTACACGGAAAGAGGTTGTGTGAGTTTTCTATTTACACGGAAAGAGGTTGTGTGAGTTTTCTATTTACACGGAAAGAGGTTGTGTGAGTTTTCTATTTACACGGAAAGAGGTTGTGTGAGTTTTCTATTTACACGGAAAGAGGTTGTGTGAGTTTTCTATTTACACGGAAAGAGGTTGTGTGAGTTTTCTATTTACACGGAAAGAGGTTGTGTGAGTGTGCATCCCATATTTACAAAAGTAGAAAGTCTGCCTATGAATCACTATGAATATAAAAACAGACTTATTTACACGAGAAGAACATCCTGGTAGTCAATTTTTTTTATTATTATTACTTTTTTTTTTTTGTCAGACGAGAGATACATTTCTTAACACAACACTAAAGTAACTCTATACAAGAAAATTGACGTGAAGCAAAAATAATAATACAAATATAACACTAATATCCTTATAGTAATTATATATTGTGCATACTACATTAATTACTACACATAAAAAGCAGATGGACTAACTTAACTTAACGTGCAGTTATAATAGAGTAGTTAGTAAGTTAGTAAATATAGCTTGGTTATTTTTAAAAACATTCTTACCCTTAGGCTATGTTAGTCAAGTTAGTTTAAGGTTAGATAAACTGTACACATACACACACACACACACACACACACACACACACACACACACACACACCACCATACATGTAAACCCAACATGCACCCATTACACACATACAATCTCTCTCTCTCTCTTTCTCTCTCTACACACATACAATCTCTCTCTCTCTCTCTCTCTCTCTCTCTCTCTCTCTCTCTCTCTCTCTCTCTCTCTCTCTCTCTCTCTCTCTCTCTCTCTCTCTCTCTCTCTCTCTCTCACTCTCCTGGTAATACTCACGAAGATCCGCCGTATTCTGTGCCACCATAGGTTCCACTATAATCATCGTAGTATTTATCATCCTTCACTTTAATACCCAACAAGATACCGAGGGTAATAGTGGCTGCAGCAAGACCAGCCAGAGTGAGGGCAGTGAGGAGGGCAGCTGCTGGAGACACTGTTAAAGTCCCGTTGAAAAGATTGGTCAGGTTGAAGAGTCCAAAACCAAAGCCTACGTTAGCCAGGTTAATGCCCCCGTTGCCAGTGGTGGTAAACACAAGTAGACGACCATCTTCATCTTCTTCGTCTGTGTAGGTGTCGTCGTCGTCGTAGTTGTTGAAGCTGTTGTCCTTTGGGTCTAATTCGTTGTTGTTGTTGT
>JAWZYT010006302.1:12500-28769 GCA_034508575.1 Petrolisthes manimaculis | reverse complement strand
CTCTCTCTCTCTCTCTCTCTCTCTCTCTCTCTCTCTCATCATACTTCATCACGTCACTTTATATAATAATTATAATATTACTGTTTCCTTCCTTCCCTCTCACCCCTTCCTTCTCTCTGATCCTACCTCACATGCATCTGTCTCTCCCTCTCACCTGCCTAGCCCACTCCCTCAGCAGTCCCTCTCTCTCTCTCACCTGCCCAGCTCACCCTCTCACCTGCCCAAATCAATCCCTCTCACCTGCCCAGCTCACCCTCTCACCTGCCCCAACCAATCCCTCTCACCTGCCTCCCTCCTTCCATTATTGAAGTCTGACCTTTGACCTTAAAACAGGCTCCAACGACACCCACCTTACTTACTCTTATTTACTTACTTACTTACTTACTTATCCACCTTCTTTAGTAGGTGAATTAGAAGGTGTTTGATTCCTCCTGACTACTTTGCCAGAACACAACAGAAGAAAAGAGCATCGTGTGTTTCGTGGTACAGTTTGTGGAAATTACAGAGACTTTTTTTTTAGGACCCTGTGGATGTGTTGTACAAGAATTGGGGACTTCTGATTCCTCCTGACTATGCCACGAAACAAGCTTCTTTCATATAGTTGGTGTTTTGTGGCAATGTTTGTGAAGGACTCGTTTATCTCCAATTTTACTGACTACCTCACCAGGTCCCTTAATTAATAAGAGGTATGAAGGGGAGGCTCCTTGATTGGTGAATTTGAAGGTCTCGAATTAAGTGGAATCGAATCTAGTCAGCGAATATGAATATGAGAGTCCATTCGAATCACGTAAAGTGAAATCGAAGCGAGTCGGCGAGTCGGGTACATTCGAATCACACATAGTTGAATCGAAGCAAAACAGCGAATCTAGTCCAGTCGTATCACACACAGTCGAATCGAATGATGTCAAGTGAGCTAGTATGAGAGGCCATTCGAATCACACAGAGTCGAATCGAACTAGGTGAGGCGTGTATAAGAATACATTCGATTCACGCAGAGTCGAATCAAATCAAAACAACGAGTACAGTCCATTCGAATCACACACAGTCGAATCTAATCAAATGCCAGATGAAGGAACTGGGCACACTTCCTCATCAGTCAGTCAGTCAGTCAGTCCGTCAAGGAAGGTACAGCCAGGACTGATACTGCTGGACCTCCGACCATCCAGGGTTCAAGGAGTGTTCAGAACAACTTAACAGAGTTCGATAAAGTGAATCTGCTAAACCTCTCTCAACGTTAAGAATGGTTTGGAAAATTACCATTAGTGTTTATATCATACAACTGGTCGTTACCTATTTATACCATACAACCGGTCGTTACCTATTTATACCATACAACCGGTCGTTACCTATTTATACCATACAACCTGTCGTTACCTATTTATACCTTACAACCGGTCGTTACCTATTTATACCATACAACCGGTCGTTACCTATTTATACCATACAACCAGTCGTTACCTATTTATACCATACAACCGGTCGTTACCTATTTATACCAAACAACCAGTCGTTACCTATTTATACCATACAATCAATTTGGACCTAATGATTAATTTAGTGCCAGAATGAGCTTACTTGCTATACAATATAATTATAATGATCGCAGTGTCCATAACCACCGAGATTGTGATAGTGAAGTGATAGTGATGTGAAGTGATAGTGATGTGAAGTGAAGTGAAGTGAAGTAAAGTGAAGTGAAGTGAATGATGCTGTGTGTTTGGTTGGAGGAAGGAAAGAACAACAACAACAATTTTCTTCATCTCTACCCACGTGAGTCAACAGTTTTCTTCATCTCTACCCACGTGAGTCAACAGTTTTCTTCATCTCTACCCACGTGAGTCAACAGTTTTCTTCATCTCTAACCACGTGAGTTAGTATTTATATTAATTTCTACATACGTGAGTCGGTAGTTTTATTAAGACGGTGTGTGTGTGTTCAGTAAAACAGTAAGGAAGTTGGCCTCATTCGAATTACAGTACCACCCTTTTTTATTTATTTTTTAATTGCTTATCCATCAAACTGCAGATAGCCTAACTCAACAGTAAATCAGAAATTAATTAGGTGATAATTAGTCTTCAACACGATACCGTCAATCTCACTCGATCTACCTCCCCCCCCCCCTCCTTATCTACTTCACATTCCTTATCTACTTCACCCCCCCCCCCCCTCCTTATCTACCTTCACACTTCGTACTTCACCCGTCATATGTCCTCACCTTTCTGACCTCATCCTCACCTTCCTGGCCTCATCCTCACCTTCCTGCCTCATCCTCACCTTCCTGCCTCATCTCACCTTCCTGCCTCATCCTCACCTGTGTATGTTTATCTCCTCCTCACCTGTGTATGTTTATCTCATCCTTACCTGTGTATGTTTATCTCATCCTTACCTGTGTTTGTTTATCTCATCCTTACCTGTGTATGGTTATCTCATCCTTACCTGTGTTTGTTTATCTCATCCTCACCTGTGTTATGTTTATCTCATCCTCACCTGTGTATGTTTATCTCATCTACCACCGTTGCACCTTTGACCTTTGACCTTTGCAACACCATTACCTTGCGACATTGAAACTAGATATATTATTATTGGCACTGAATGCATGACTGGGCAGTGCTTGCATTATTGGCACTGCTTGCATTATTGGCACTTCTATCTCTGCCTGCCATCATGATCACGTTTGCAATATTATATACAGTATAGATCTTATTGTGAGCTTTTTGGCCATAAAATATAAACAAGACCTTGAAATTATCAGATTATCTTGAGAAATGTGAGATTATCTTGTGGAATGTGAGATTATCTTGTGGAATATGAGATTATCTTGTGAGATATGAGATTATCTTGAGAAATGTGAGATTATCTTGTGAAATGTGAGATTATCTTGTGAAATGTGAGATTATCTTGTGAAATGTGAGATTATCTTGTGAAATGTGAGATTGTTTTGAAGGTTTTACGATAAGATAGCTTTGGTTTCGTTTATTTCATTTCCCAGTCTACTATCTCGTTTCCTTTCTCCCCCCCATCCTCCACCTCCACCCCCTCCCCATCCTCACCTCCACCCTTCCACCCTCCATCTCCTCCCCCACCTCCAACTCCTCCTCCACCCTCACCCTCCATCTCCACATCCACCCTCACCCTCCATCTCATCACCAGTCGTGCAGTTGCTCTTAATAATTTGAATGTAACCACGCGTAGAAAAACTCAATGAACGAAACAGGTAGGAAGTTTAGTGGGGAATTTTCGGATAGTTTCAATCTCCCCCAACAATTTTTTTTTTTTTTTTTTTTTTTTTTTTTGACAGTTGAGGTTTTTTTTTTTTTTTTACTGAGTTTTTTTTTTTTTTTTTTTTTTACTTGACAGTGAGGGAACGTTTGAGAATAATCAGCATCAGAAGAAGGAGGGAGGAGGGTGGGGGAAGGGGGGGGTTCAAAATACGTCAGAGGGGGTGGGTGGGTGGGTGGGTGGGTTTAGAGCGCCCCTTTGCCCTTGGCCTTATAGGGACAACCGGCGCGTGAAATGACGAAACCAATGAAGTGGAACGATAAGATGTGGGACTGGGTTTGGGTGTGGTGGGTAGGGGGTGGGTGATGATGGAGGGGGGTGGGGGGGGAGGGGGAAGGGAGGGGGATGGGGGTGCTTATGTTTGTTTTGGGTTTTGGGTGTGGTGGGTAGGGGGGGTGGAGGGGGGTTGTAGCGGTGTGATGGGTTAGGGGGATGGGGATGGGGGGGAAGGGAGTAGGGGGATGCTTGTTTGTTTGTTTTGGGTGTGGTGGTTGGGGGGGGGATGGGAGTAGGGGGGTGCTTATGTTTGTTTTGGGTTTTGGGTGTGGTGGTTGGGTGATGGTGGGTAAGGGAGTAGGTGGGTGTTTGTTTTGGGTTTTGGGGTGTGGTAGTTGGGGTGGGGGTGGAGGGAGGGAGTAGAGGGGTGCTTATGTATGTTTTGGGTGTGGTGGTAGGGGTGGGGGTGGGGGGGAATGGGGGAGTGAGTAGGGGGTTGCTTATTTATGTCTATTTCTTATAAGTTTTTAATTTATTTTTGTTACGGATGTGGATATAGATAGTGTTTATATTTTCCTATTTTTATGTATTTACGTATTTATTTATCTTATTTTTATATACGGTATACAATTTATTTAATATATCTTACAGTACCTTAAGAGCAGAGTGTAGATATGGATTAAGTTTATATTTTCATTATTTTTAAATTCATTTTTATTTATTTATTCATATTCTTCCTGTTCCTTGCAGTGTGTGGATATGGATACAATAAATATTTTCATTATTATTTTTTATTTATGTATAATGCAGTGTCGAGAATTGGGTGAAGTATTGGGCTGTAGATTCATAGCATTTGTATGATTAGTTTATTTTCCAGCAGCCAAGAATTTATTTCCCAAGTGTACGAACTCTAAGAAAGGAGAAAAAAAAACCCACTTATATTGAGTATACTAAGGTTATATATGGACACAATATATCTGTGACTGTTTAATACAAAGAATACATAAAATAAAATACACTTCTATTGAGTATGCTATGGAATACACCAATATATCTGTGACTGAGGTTTCCATACAAGGAATACATAGAAGGTTTGCAAAGCCTTGGTGGAGCATCAGTCATGGGCAAGTGTTTCGCCTCGACCTTTGACTTACAGACTCGGTAATAGAGATGAATCCCATATCCAACCACACCACCGCCACCACCACCGCCACCACCACAGAGCTTTATGTACCGTACCTCTTATTCACTCTGGTACCGGAGAAAGATAGTTAATAGATAGATAGATAGATAGATAGATAGATAGACAGGTAGATAGATAGATAGAAACACTCAAACAAAATATTAGCATTACTGGTTCGTCCGTTAATAAATAAATATATATATATATATATATATATATATATATATATATATATATATATATATATATATATATATATATATATATATATATATATATATATATATATATATATATATATTATCATTTCTGGTTCGCCAATTTAAAAAAAATATCATTATTACTGGTACATTCCTTTAAAAGAAACCTTATTGTTTCTGGTTCGTCCCTTTATAAAACATTATTATTGTTTATCCTCCTCATTTGGTGTTTATTGCGTGTAGTTTAAAGAGTTAATCCACGTTTGTTACATTAGAGCTCCTTGATTCCTCCAAAGTATATAGGCCAGAAATTAGGACCAGATGAACAAAAATAATGGTTTGTTACTTGGAATAATTTGAAGGACTCGGTTGCTCCAGATTTACCAACACTGTACCCCCCCCCCCCTTATGTAACGTGTGTGTGTGTGTGTCTTGTATAAAATAACTAACCTTAAAGTGTTTGCGTCTGTCAGTGAAGTGAAAAGGTGGGACTGATGTAGGTACAAGAATGGACGGACAGGCATATGGGATCTGACAGGAAGACGGACAGACAGACACACGGAAATACACACACACACACACACACACACACACACACACACACACACACACACACACACACACACACACACACACACACACACACACACACACACACACGGGGAGACAAATAGAAAGGTATATAGTTAGATATTTCATACATACAGACAGATATATGGAAAAGGGACAGACACAAACAAACACACAGGCAGACACAGACGCACAGACAGACATACATACATACAAACACTCACATACACATACAGACACACACACATGCATACAGACAAACAAACAAACAGACAGACCTCCCTCCCTCCCTGCCAGCAAGAACACGTACACCTGGAGTCTGTTAATGGCTTGAGATATTGGAGACGCTGTGTGGGGAAGAAATAAAGTCGATAACAAGAGGGTAAACCGAGGTAAAAATGTGTCTCTGTCTGTCTGTCTGTCTCTCTCTCTCTGTCTCTGTCTGTCTCTGTCTCTCTCTTTCTCTCTGTCTGTTTGTCTCTCTCTCTCTCTCTCTCTCTCTCTATCTATCTATCTATCTATCTATCTATCTATCTATCTATCTATCTATTTATCTATCTATCTCTCTCTCTTTTCCTCTCTCAGGTGTGTTCAGCCCGTTGCGTAGGAGAGAGAGAGAGAGAGAGAGAGGGGAGAGAATGAGAGAGAGTATGGGGTTGGTGAGGTAGGGGGGAGGGAGGTTTGAGAGAAAGGGGTGAGGTGGAGGAGTTGGATCAAGAGGAAGAGGAGGAGGAGGAGGAGGAGGAGGAGGAGGAGGTATAGGATGTGGGAGGAATACAAAACAAGTAGGACGAGAGAGAGAGAGAATGTGAGTGGCATTTCAGGGAGGGGAGGATTGAGAAAAGAGAGAGATAGGTAGAGGTAGCCTAGTGTAGACGTGGGAGGGGGTAAAGGAGGGGGGGTGGGTCAGAGAGGGAGATAGGGAGTGGGTGAGTGGGTCAGAGAGGCAGTGGGTGAGGGGGTCAGAGAGGGAGTGGGTGAGGGGGTGAAAGATGGAGATAGGGAGTGGTATGTGTGTGTCCGCGGGGTGAGGGTGGGAGGTGGAGCTGAAGGAGGGGGTTATAAGGGATGAAGGATAAAAATAATAAAATGCTCACCTCCTACAAAAATATCTATTCCTCGGGGCACAGGAAGCTTCACAAAGACGAGGAAAATTGTCCACTGATACGGAGAGAAAAAAGTGGAAACAACTTGATGGCACCAAAGCTACTAATGTACTGTATGTGTGTGTGTGTTTGAGTGTGAGTGAGTGTATGGGTGAGTGTGAGTTGAGTGTGTGTGAGTGTGTTTGTGGGAGGTGTGTATGTGTGCAATTGTGTATTTATGTGTGTATGTGTATGGGTGAGTGTAGTATATATGTGTGTGTGTGCAATTGTGTATCTGTGTGTGAGTTGTGTGTGTGTGTGTACATATAATGACAAAAATCACATCCCTTACCAACTGACCTCTATCTGGCTTACCTTCCATCTGACCTCATCTCAAGTTTCCTCAGGTTATAACACTTTATCAATTCATTAGGCCTGGTGAGAATTCTGTGTGGCTTTTATGCACCATGTATTTCAATTCCTATTATTCGTCAGCGATTCTTGGTCTCCCTTATAAGACTGTCATGTTTTTATTCTCATGATCCCTTTAGTTTTCTACTCTGGGGTTCCTGCTTATTATATTTCATTAATTCTTTGCTGCACACGGCTACAACTTTCCACTCAATTAGCTCCAGTTTTCAAAGTGAATGGGAAATAAATAACCCCATGATATTTAATTAATATTTTCCAGTCCACATATGTCAATCTCTCTGAATCATTTACACAAAAATATAAACTAATCATTCAGAGTTATACTGTACTTGTAATAGCCTGGATACATATATGAGAACTGGAGGCTTCTGATTCCTCCTGACTATGCCACGAATCAAGCTCCTTCCTTATAGGTGGTGTTTCGTGGCAATATTTGATTGACTCGTTTACCTCCAATTTAGAAGGCCGTCAGTTCTCCTCAGTACAGTACACTCGTGATACTTAATCTCTGACCACACACACACACACACACACACACACACACACACACACACACACACACACACACACACACACACACACACACACACACACACACACACACACACACACCTACCTCAAACACACACACACACACACAAGAAATTCTCATCATATGCAGGAACAAGCTTACCATCATCATCATCATCATCATCATCATCATCATCATCATCATCATCATCATCATCATCATTATTGGTTTGTAATCAAATGAATATAAAATGACTCAATTACCCAAAGCATAACAAACGCCTGAGTGAAGATGGAATAGACAGGTAGTAGGTGTAAGGGAAGGGGAAGTGCTCTCTCTCTCTCTCTCTCTCTCTCTCTCTCTCTCTCTCTCTCTCTCTCTCTCTCTCTCTCTCTCTCTCTCTCTCTCTCTCTCCCCCTTTGTTGAAATTCACATACACATACACTTACACTTATACATTTACACACACACACACACACACACACATACACTTATACACACACACACACACACACACACACACACACACACACACACACACACACACACACACACACACACCTCGTAATTACCTTCCTCTCAAAGACCCCACCTACTCAGACTGACTGACTGATCCAAACAGATGGTGTTGTTTTACTAAGGTGTTCCTACGTCGTGTTCAGTCCATCCATCCATCCATCCATCCATCCATCTATCTATCTATCTATCCACTCCCTCAAGCATCCAACCCCCAACCAATCCACTCATCCACTCATCCACTCATCCACTCATCCATCCATCCACTCATCCATCCATCCACTTTCCCCTCCAGCCAGCCAGCCATCCAGCTACCGTGACCCTCTTCTCTAGTTAAAAAATGAGAGGCCCTGACAAGTAATAGGTGCCAAGGGTATACGGGATGTGAGAGTGTAATGGGTGCCAGGCTAAGTAAGTAAGGGAGGGTCATTACCTAGTGAAGAGGAGACATAATGTAGGGGAGGGGAGGGGGAGGAAGGAAGGGAGGGGGAGGAAGGAAGGGAAGCATAGTCAGAAGGGAGGGGGAAGAAGGAAGGAATTGAGCATAGTCAGAAAGTCATAATGGAAGGAGGGAAAGTAAGGAAGGAAGGGAAGCATAGTCAGAAAATCATAATGGAAGGAGGGGGAGGAAGGAAGGAAGGAAGGGAAGCATAGCATAGTTAGAAGATAGGAGATACTGTAGGATGGGGAGTGGAAAATGGATTGGTATGGGTATAGTAGGTTGGTGAGATAGGAGTGGGTGTAAGATTAGGATTAGACTGGTAGTAGGTGGGTGAGAGGGAAGTGAGTGGAATGAGAGAAAGTGAATAGATAAGTAGGTGAGATAGGAGTGGGTGTAAGATTAGGATTGGACTGGTAGTAGGTGGGTGAGAGGGAAGTTATGGGTGGAGTGAGTGAAGGTGAATTGTACAGGTAGGGAGTGGGTGTGTGGAGTGGGAAGAATGAACTGTTAGGTAGGGGGATTAAAGGGATTGAAGGGATTACACTCGAGTCAACGTAGTCAATCCCTCCCAACATAGCCCAGCCTAATCCACCTCACCCAGACCCTGTAAAACCTATCATAATTCAACCCAACCCAACCCAACCCAATCCAACCCATCTCAACAACATCTAGCGCCAACCCAACCCAGCCCAACCCAGCCCAGCCCAACCCAGCCCAGCCAAACCCACCCCAACCCAACCCAACCCAACCCAACCCAACCCAACCCAACCCAACCCAACCCAACCCAACCCAGCTCAGCCCAACCTCACCTACCTCAATAACAACTAGTATAATCAAACCTAACCCAAGCCATTAAAACAAAACCTTGCTCAATCAACACAACCCAACCTTACCCAACCCACACTAACCCAACTGGGCGTAACAACACACCTGGCTGGGTCGTTACCGTGTGTGTGTGTGTGTGTGTTGTGGAAGTGGTTAGTAGGTCAAAGGTCATGGGATGGAGGGAAGGGAAAGGGAATGGAAGAGATGTAGAAAGAGATGAGAAAGAGAGCGACTATAGAAGGAGGAGGAGGGGGAGAGGAGGATGGGAAGAAGGGGGAGAGGGAGAGGAGGATGGGAAAAATATTTAAGAGAAAATATAGTAAAAGAGAAATGTAGGATATCCCTCGGGGTTAAATAGCCAGCAGTATTTTCCTCTCCGTTTCTCTTAGGTTTCTGGACCGTATATAGGCTATTAAATCGGTAGGACACAATAACAATAATAACAATGATGGGGAACTTTTCTCGTTGCTGAAGGAGGTGAGTTGGTTTTTATGATTGTTGTCTGGATATACAGTATTCCAGTTTACACACACTCTTTGAATATATACTGACAGACATACCTTGGAAAAACGCGATATCACGTTAAGGTTACTAGGCTACATTCCCAGAAAAATGTATATATGTAAGGAGAAAACATTGGCTAAACGGTAAGTAGTTTGGTGTAATATAGCCTCAAACAGAATGGTATAGAGAAATGAAGGTGTAGTTATATAAAGTAGAATTATATATTGTTCTCTATTGTACCAGTAAAACACAAGATTCAATGACATTCTTTTCAAGAAGCAGTTAGATCTAACTACTGTACAACCTTTGTACTTACCAGCTCAGTCAATAAGATGGTTATAAGTGGCTTTGCGTTGGAACACACACACACACACACACACACACACACACACACACACACACACACACACACACACACACACACACACACACACACACACACAGGATAAAATAATGACAACAGTAAATGAAGACAGACAGGCAAGCGGACAAATGAAAATGGCTGAAAGTTAGAATGAGAAGGAGGAGGAGGAAGAAGAGGAGGAGTGGGAGGAGGAGGAGGAGGAGGAGGAGGAGGAGGAGGAGGAGGAGGGGAAGGAGGAGGAGGAAGAAGAGGAGGGGAAGGAGGAGGAGGAGGAGGAGGAGGAGGAGGAGGAGGAGGAGGAAGAGACACAAATCACAACTATTTTATGTCCGATGGGAATGAAGTCGTGGGTCAGATAAACGAACACATTTTTAGTCTCCTTTGTCGAATGGCCTTTCAAACTCCAATTTTTCTGGCTGTGCCATATATATATATTTCTCTCCAGTTTTTCCTTTCCTTTTTTTGGGGGGCTATATATATGCAGTATATACACACTCACACTGTTCACTGATAAAATGAAAACTGTTATATTTTAATGTATAATGCAAATCGTGAATGACTCGAAAGTTACCGTTATTGGTATGAAGTGAATGAGGACATAATTATACATTATTATTATACATAATTTTAAATACACCCAACATAAAATATTATGTATCCAGGCTTGCTTCGAATAGCCTAGTCGAGTATGAAACTGTATAAGCGTTGTAATTGATTCACTAGTAGGTCAAATGATTCGAAACTTAAACAAGACCTGGATATAAAATTTGGATTGCGAGTGTACGTAGTGGTATAGCATATAGGAGTGTGTATATAGGTGTTATAGTTGTGTGTGTAGTAATGAAGTAGATAATAATAATAATAATAATAATAATAATAATAGGAATTGTGTGAACTATATTTATGAATGAGACGTGTGTAATGAGGTGATAAATATTTAGGAAAGGATTGAAGGACGTCGTGTAATAAGTGACTCATAAAATAATAATTGATTGTGGTGTAGAGACTGCATTGGTTTTGTATTTATTAGTGTAGGTGTGTGTGTAAAAGTGTTTGTCGTAGGTGTGTAAAAGTGTTAGTCGTAGGTGTGTAAAAGTGTTAGTCGTAGGTGCATGTCTTGTAATTAAAACTAAAGAAGGTATAATTTGGTCACGTAAAAGAATAATTAGATTCACACGTTTTGACAATTACAATGGTGAACTTTCAGAGCACGCAGTCAAGTGTACTCAGTTTATATTACAGTGCATGTAGTTAATTACACATGATATATTACAGCACATCCAGTTATTTCTTCTTAAAATAGAATACACATTACACTCTGTATATTATAGTGTATGTGTAGTTACTTGCACTCAGTATACAGTATAGTGTATATGTAGTTACTTGCACTCAGTATACAGTACAGTGCATCCAATAAATCACACGCAATGTAGGCTTAAGTGCACGCAATTACCACACTTTGCAATGTACGGTACACGCAAGGACCACACGCAATGTACGTACAGTGCACGCAATAAACACACTTTGTAATATACAGTGCACTCAATAAACACTGCAATATACAGTGCACGCAATAAACACACTTTGCCAAGTACTGTGCACGCAATAATCACACTTTGCCAAGTACTGTGCACGCAATAAACACACTTTGCCATGTACTGTGCACGCAATAAACACACTTTGCCATGTACTGTGCACGCAATAAACACACTTTGCCATGTACTGTGCACGCAATAGACACACTTTACCATGTACTGTGCACGCAAGTTATGGCACACCGTTTACATCTCACAGGGCCACAGGGAACCCTAAATTCGCGAGTTATTTGGCACATGCAATTTCATCCCAACCTTGCACTCAATTTCTGTCTGCCACACACTGATCCACGCACCAGTTGCACACTACACTTCCACCTCGTCTTCCACTTCCTCCACCTCGTCTTCCACTTCCTCCACCTCGTCTTCTACCGTATCTTCCATTTCTACTCCTCTCACCTCTGTCTCCCCTACCTACCTACCTACCTACCTACCAAAACGTCTTTCCATCTATCTATCTATCTACCTACCTACCTATCTATCTCTCTATCAATCTATCTCTCTATCTATCTATCTATCTCTCTATCTATCTATCTATCTATCTATCTATCTATCTATCTATCTATCTATCTATCTATCTATCTATCTATCTATCTCTCTACCTACCTACCTACCTACCTACCTACCTATCTACCTACCTATCTACCTACCTATCTCTCTACCTATCTCTCTACCTATCTCTCTATCTCTCTACCTACCTTCCTACCTACCTACCTGGCTCGTACCATCCACTTAACCTAGCCTCCTCCATCCCTTCCCTCTCCTCTCCCTCACTCTGCACCTCATTCCTGTACCTCCTCCCCTTACCTCACTCTCTACTCTTCCTCCACCTTCCCCCCCCCCCACCACTAGCTCTTCTTCTCCACCTCCTCCACCTTCTTCCTCTCCCTCCTCCTTCCACCATAACCACAGCTATACTTAACCACTCCTCCACCTCCACCCCCACCTCCACCAAACCACTACCTCCACCCCAACCTCCACCCCCAACCTCCACAACCTCCACCTCCACCAAACCACCACTTTCCCTCTCCACAATCCAACCTCCACCATCTCTCCACTCCCCTCTACACCCCCACCTCTACCCCCACCTCTACTCCCACCTCCACCTCCACCTGTACCATCCTTCCACTCCCCTCTCCACCCCCCCACCTCCCCCCCACCTCCCCCCCACCCCCCAAACCATTACCTCACACCATAATATACCCCAAAGCTCATTACGTGTGTGTAGTGGTATCATTAACCCGCTCTGAATTTTCCGAGATGGTGCGAGAAACGGCCAGATTAATGAAAAGAGAGAGAGAGAGAGAGTTACATAGAGTTACATAGAATCACAGACCACAACAGACCTTACGGTCCACACGGGGTGATCTGATTAGAAGGTTACTGGTAGAGAATGAATATCTCCCCAGTGATAGTCGTAGGTAAGAATAGCAAAGTAGAAGGCTCTCTCCCCACCCTCCAATCCCTCCGGCCTGAGCCGTACTGGAAATAAAGTTAGGAGTCAGAACCTTGTGGAGTTGGTAGAGAAAACTCCACAAGGAAATTTTATAGGAAAGATAGAAAGTAGTTGAAATTTGGCTAACTTGCCACCTGTAATGGGCAAAAAATTATTCATTAGTAAACATCGAAAGTCGGGGATTAGATGCAAGGTGTTTATCAAGGCGACGTTTGAAGCTATCTACTGTGTTACATTCTATTACGTTACGGGGAAGCCCATTCCATAAGTTGACGACTCGGTTAAAAAAGAAATTCTTGGATTCGTGTGAGTTAAAAGATTTACCTATGATTTTACAGCCATTACCTCTCGTGTAGTTTGATTGATCGATATTGAAATATTTGTTGCAGTCCATATTGTCTATGCCTTTGATTATTTTGAATACCTGGATTAAGTCGCCTCTCAATCTACGTTGTGCTAATGGGAATAGATTCAATTCATTTAGCCGCTCTTCATACGTTTTGTTTCGTAGACATGGTATCATTTTAGTAACTCTACGTTGGACTCGTTCCAATTTTACTATATCTTTCTGGTAGTACGGGCACCATGCTTGGACACAATATTCCATAAGGGGACGGACCAAGGAATTATACAAAGTGAGGATTGTGTCTTTGGACTTATACTCGAATGCTCTGCCAATAAAGCCGATAGTTTTATTTGCTTTCTTAATTACTTCCGTACATTGCTGACTGGGTTTTAGGTTACTTGATATTGTGACCCCTAAGTCTGTCTCTTGATCCACGCTTTTAATTTGATTACCATTTAACGAGTAGTTTGCAGTTACGTTACGATGTCCGATATGGAGTACTTTACATTTATCTGCATTGAAGGACATTTGCCAAGTTTTCGCCCAATTCGACAATTTATCGAGATTATCTTGCATTTCTTTAGTTTGTGCGTTAGTGAGTACTGTATTTGCAATTTTAGTGTCATCGGCAAACTTCGATATTATGCATGAGAGACCTTCATCTATGTCGTTTATGTAAACTAGGAAAAGGATTGGGCCTAAAACTGACCCTTGTGGCACCCCGCTCGTAACGCCAGTCCAATTAGATGATTTGCCATTTATTACCACACGTTGTTTACGGTTTCTTAGCCAGTTCTCTATCCATCTTACGGTGTCGCCTTGGATTCTGTGAGATTTTAATTTAGTTATTAAACGTTTATGGGGAACTTTGTCAAAGGCTTTTTGGAAATCTAGATAAATTATGTCTACTGCTTTACTCTTATCATATTCGTTAAAAATGTCATTTAAAAAGTCTAATAGATTCGTTAGGCAAGAGCGTTTATTGCGGAAACCGTGTTGAGTGTCTCTGAGTAAGTTGTTTTCCTCTAAATGATTTGTAAGTTTATCTCGTATGATTGTCTCTAACATTTTGCATACTACTGAGGTTAGGCTGATAGGGCGATAGTTACTAGGTAAAGATTTGCTGCCTTTTTTAAATATTGGTGTTACGTTAGCGAGCTTCCAATCATCAGGTATTGTTCCAGTGTGTAAAGAATAATTAAATAGCAGAGTCAGAGGTTTTACTATTTCGCTTTTAGCTTCCTTTATTACGCGAGGGGAGATCGTGTCAGGCCCAGGTGACTTATTTGCATTTAATTTATCAATACATTTGATTACGTCATTTTCTGTTATGCTGATATTATTTAAAACCTCGGTGTTTTCATTTTGGACTGTTGTTTCAGCTGGTATATCGTTCGGGTTTTCTATAGTAAAGACTGATGCAAAGAAAGTATTTAGGATACTACTCATTCGCTCTTCATCTGTCGTAAAGTCCCCATTTTCATCAAGAATTGGACCGATAGTTGACGTAAGTACTTTCTTTTGTCGAATATAACTGTAGAACTCTTTCGGGTTTGTCTTACTCTGATTTGCAACGTGTTTTTCAATTTCCTTTTTACTCTGTTTGATTAACTTTTTGGCTTTTCTTCGTAAGTCTGTAAACTTGGCACGGTCGTCATTATTGGCTGTGATTTTTACTTTATTATGGGCGTTCTTTTTGGCTCGTAAACAGTCGGCTATATCTTTACTCCACCACTTGGGCTTTAAATTTTGTGCTGAACGTCGGTTTTTTAATGGTATGCTATCCCTGACCGCTTTTGTGTACGCATTAGTGAAAAAGTTCCATTGTGTATTTATGTCAATAGTGTCTCGCAGACATTTCCAGTCGGTTTCTTTTAGTATCGCTCTGAGTTGGTTGAAATTGGCTTTTCTAAAATCGGGGATTTTTTCGTAGCTGTACTTTATGTCGCTTTTGTTAAAATTTATACTGAAAGTTATTATGCGGTGGTCGCTATTGGTAAATTCTTCACCTACGTTAGTATTCTCTATCATGTCTTCGTTTGTTGCAAATACTAGGTCAAGAACATTATTTCCGCGAGTTGGGCTGTTGACAAATTGGATAAGGGAGCTCTCTTGTAAGTTAGTGTAAAGATCTTGACCATAATGAGCTGATAACGGTTCTCCCCACTTTGTTACTGGTAAATTAAAGTCACCAAGAATTATGGAATGTTGCGTGTTAATAATTTCGTTTAATTGCTCATAGATATCACGGTCGGTTTGTACAGGTTGAGCTGGGGGTCTGTATAATAAAGCTAACAAAAGTTTCGCCCCACAATTATTTCTAATGAGTATATAAAGTGTATCTATGTTATCAATATGTGGCTTTGATAATAGGATTGGTTTAAGATCGTCTTTAATATATAATAGAACTCCGCCTCCCCTTTTATTTGTTCGTCCTTTTTCAAATATTGTGTAACCGGGAATTTTATACTCTGCTAGGAAATCTCTGCTTTCAGTATTTAGCCACGATTCGGTTATGCCGATTATATCATAATTTTCTGTGAAAGTTAATTCCTCTAAATCTGTAAATTTGTTATGGATGCTGCGAGCGTTTACGTAAAATACCTTTAAGCTATTTCGGTTTACTCTATTTATTTGTTTTACGTTACCTGACCTTGACGTACCTGGGTAGGAGAGAGAGAGAGAGAGAGAGAGAGAGAGAGAGAGAGAGAGAGAGAGAGAGAGAGAGACAGAGTGTGTGTGTGT